>PVKS010024962.1:0-11615 GCA_004027875.1 Aplodontia rufa | reverse complement strand
CACATTGATTGCTACAGTTTTGACAATGTTTCCCCCTCATCTGTATCCTGTATCGCAATATACTTCTAATAAATGTGGGAAAAAAATTATATATCTAACCTATCTACCATAATAACTTTGTAAACTATTTCAGATTAGTTCAATTTAGCAAGTAATTATTTAGGATCTATATATTGCAAACACTGCTAGACACTGAGGATATTAGGTTAGAAAAACAATTAACTATGTAAGTTCCTTAAAAATAAGTAGTAATATTATATTTTTCTTAAATTATTTATACTAGAAAGAGATATTCAAAAGTATTGCTAGAGCTGGAGTGGTGGCTCGGTGGTTATGGTGCTTGCCTGGTATGTGCAAGTATATGGGATCGAACCCCAGCATCACATACACAATGAAGTGTCAGAGCAATGAAAGCCACATGAAAAACTAAATAAAAATTGATTCTCTCTTACTCTTTCTCTCGCAGTCCCTCTCTCTATTAAAAGAAAAAAAGTATCACTGAAAGAATTATTCTCATATACTACAGAGTACCACAGGGTTCTCCTAATGTTGCTGGGGCTTTTTGATCCTCCTGCCTCAGCGTCCTTAGTAGCTGGGATTACAGGCATACATCACCATGCCTGGATAGGAATTGCCTTATAATTATGGAGGCTGACATGTTTCAAGAGCTTCAGTTGGCAAGCTGATGATCCAGGAGAGCTAATGATGTATTTCTAATCTGAACACTAGCAGGCTTCAGATCCAGAAAAAGCAGAAGCTTCAGTTTGAGGCTGATAGCAGGAAAGAATCCATCTTCCAGATTGAAATCAGTCAGAAAGAAGTATCCAAGACTCTTGAAACAGTCAATATTTCTGTTCTATTCAGGCTTTCAATTTATTAGATGAGAGCCAATCAATTTAATTTTTAGGAAGGGCCATCTGTCTTACTCCTTCTACAGTTCAAATGTTCATCTCCTCCAGAAACACCCTCACAGAAACATCAAGAATAATGTTGGACAAAATGTCATGACATCTTATGGCCCAGACAAGTTGACAAATAAAACTAAACATTACAAGTCCAACCCTTGTCAACTTGATATCTATACACATTTCCTTACATCATATCTTATCTTCAAGTGAAGATAGCAACAAGGTAATAATTTCACCTAATATGATATAACTACCTTGAGAACAACCATGAATGCATTAACTACTTCTCCAAAAGAGAAGGTAAAAGCCCTTGAGGTAAGTTTATTCTTCTCTTTGATGTTTTATAAATTAAAAACTATGTTGAGTACTACAGATGTCGCTCAATTGAAGAGTGCATCTTAGCGTACACAAGGCCCTGAGTTCAATCTCTAGTATCAATAAAGTAAAAACACCAAAAGAAAATTATGATGTAAAATTAGGAATATTTAAATTCTATAGGAAATATAAGAAGGAAAGAATAGGGGACAAAATATTACACGGAGGAGAGATACCCTTTTCAACAAATGGTGCTGGACAAACTGGACAGCTGCTTGCAGAAAGTTGAAATTGGACCCATATCTTTCTCCTTGCACAAGAATCAAATCAAAATGGATCAAGGAGCTAAAAATTAAACCAGCTACATTGCAACTGATGGAAGATAAATTAGGTTCAACACTTCAGTATTTGGGAGTAAGCAAAGACTTTCTCAACATGTCTCCTAAAGTAAAGGAAGTAAAGTCGAAAATCAGTGATTGGGATGCCATAAAGCTAAAAGTCTTTTGCACTGCCAAGGAAATAATCAAAAGAGTCAAAAGGTTTCCTACATAATTGGAGAGAATCATGGGCTGTGATTCCTCTGACAGGGACCTCATATCCAGAATCTACAAAATCCTCAAATATCTCAACTACAAAAACACAAACAACCCAATCAATAAATGGGCCAAAGATCTAAATAGAAACTTCTCAGCAGAGGACACTGATCAAGCCAATGAATGCATGAGAAAGTCCTCTAAATCACTAGTAATCAGAGAAATGCAAATGAAAATTGCATTAAGATATCACCTCACGCCAGTCAGATTGGCAAAAATGAAGAAAATAAATAATAATAGATGCTGGGGGTGTTGTGCAGAGCTAAGAACACTAATACGCTGTTGGTGGAACTGCAGACTGGTACAGCCCCTCTGGAAAGCAGTGTGGAGAATCCTCAAAAAACTAGGGATAAGCCCACCATATGATCCTGCTATTCCTCTCTTGGGTTTTCCAGGGGATTTAGAATCACCATATTACAGTGACACAGTGAAATCAATGTTCATATCAGCTCAATTTACAATAGCTAAATTATGGAACCAACCCAGATGTCCCTCACTGGATGAATGGATCCAAAAACTGTGGTACTTATATACCTTGGAGTTTTACTCAGCAATTAGAAACAATGATATTGCAGCCTTTGAAGGTAAATGGATGGCTATGGAAGAAATTATGCTTAGTGAAATAACCATAACCCAGAGAACCAAGGGTCAAATGACTTCACTCATCTGTGGAGGCTGGAACTAGACCCTGGCCATTGAGATAGGAGGTCTATTATCATGTTTTAAATCTCGATAAGATGTAATGACATACAACCTAAGGCACTTGTAGAGATGTATTGGGAAGGAGGGAGGGGAGGGATAAGGGTGGGTAATTGGGGGGGGGGTCTTGGGGGTAAATCTAATTTTCAGAATTTGTATATATATTATTTCATTAGAAGCTTGTTTGATTGTTCAACAAATAAATTTTTGAATAAAAAACAAATTTCTGAATAAAAAAAGAAAAAAAGGACAATGTCTACAAAAATAGAGCATCTCTTTCCAAGATGAGAAGGGTTTTGTGGACTATGAGAAGACTAAAAATCCCAAAAAAAATCCTTCTGACCTCCAAGCCAAAATGTGGGTACTAAATTAGTATGAAAACGTCAAAGGAAGCAGAATCCCTCTCCTGATGAATGGAAAGCTGAGCTCAGCAGCTGCTCAGGGAGTCCTGGGGCCTTCTTGGGAAGCTGCTCAGGAACAACCTAAAGGAAAGACACTGATAGGATAAACTTGAGTTCTGCTTCCTTTCGCCTTTCTTTACGCAGTTCTTTCTGTTCATGCTCTTTGAATTTAGATACTTATGGCAGCCCAGTGGATAATGTAAACACAGGAAAAAAAGAAAGCAATGATTTAGAGAACATTCATTGTGTTTTTAAAAGCCAGGACCACGGGCTGGTGCAGTGGCTCAGCTGTTATGGTACTTGCCTGGCATGTGTGAGGATGCGGTTCAAACCCCAGCACCACCTACACAATGACGTTTAGGCCACATGAAAAACTAAATAAAATTGATCCTCTCTTTCTCTCTCACACTGTCCCTCTCCCTTTAAAAAAAAAAACAAAAAACCCAGGACCATATGATCAGCCATTTCCCCTGTTGACATTCCACCAAAAGAAATGTAAGCACATATGCAAGCAAAGACTTGTATGCAATTGTTCATGTAACTTCATTCACAATAGTTCCAAACTGTAAGCATTGACTGCTGAATGCATGAACATGAGGTGCATCTGTATTAGGGAGCACTATGCAGCAGTAAAAAAGAATGAATCATCAATGTATGCTGCACTGTCAACGAATTGCAAAACACGATCTTGAATGAAAGAAGTCAGACACCAAGGGGTACACCCTGCATGATTCAATTTATATGCAATTATACAACCAGCAAAATCAATCTACAGTGACACCAAGTGGATCAATGGTTGCCTAGGAAAGAGTTGTGGGGGGATTTAACTAAAGTGGAGTAAGAGGGAATCTTCTGGGTGATGAAAGTATTCTACTAATTGTGATGGTGTGTACGCTGATAGATGACTTTGTCTATATTCATTAAAATTGTTCTATTTTAAAAAAAAGAGGGAGAAAATAAATGTTTACCTAATATATGTGTATTTAAGCACAAAATTCATAACAAAAATGATAAAAATCATAATCGTATTCCTATTACAAGTGGCAACACGGTTGTTGTGGTTTGGATGAAAAGTATCCACCATAAACTTGTGTGAGACAATCCTGGAAAGTTGAGGTGAAATGACTGGGTCATGATACCCTTAACTCAATCAGAAAGTTAATCCCCTATAGGGATTAAGTGGTAAATGTAGGCTGGTAGGGTATGGCTAGAAGAAGTGAGTCACTGGGAGTGTGCCTTTGGGATATATATTTTATATCTGGCAAGTGGAGTCTCTCACTCTGCTCCCTGGAGCCATGCCTTCTGCCTTGATGTTCAGTCTTACCTTGAACTCCAGGAATGGAGCCAGCTGTCTATGCACTAAGAGCTCTGAAACTGTGAGCCCTCAAATAAACTTTTCCTCTCCTAAAATTGTTCTGGTCAGGTCTTTTAGTCACAGAAATGTCAAAGCTGACTAAACATGAGATCAGGGAATGGGTGAAGGTAGGGAGATCCTGGACAAGGATCAGGCTTAACTTACTTTGTCATACCTATGTATGCATGAATATGTAATAATGATTCCCTCCAATATGTAAGACTAAGTTGAACCAATAAAAAAAGAAAGAAAAAGCTGACAAAAATAATAGTCATAGCGTCTTCTAGTACTTATTCTATAATCTCTTTGTCCTCTGCAAGCACCTTAGCTAATCATGGTTCTTTACCTGGTAGCATGGCTCAAATCTTCATTACTAAAGGGTCTTCACCAATCATAACTCTTCTTGTGTTGGATTGCTATAGTTTTCCATTGAACTTAATCACGATAACTTACAGATAGATACCCCAAGGAATCTCTTGTATTCCAGACAGACACCTCATTCCTGCATTATGGAGTAGTACTGTTTCTCTTTGGTAATGAAGATCAGTCTTCCAACCAGCATAGTAATTCCCTTCTTTGCCTCCCTTCTTTAAAACATGAGGAACTCAAAGTAGATGGGCAGAAGCCTAAGCTTTCAGGTCAAAATAATCATTGTGTCTTCTGGAGGAAGCATTATTCCCTTTGTAATTAAGATGCTTAGGCCAGGCACAAGATGGTGAGCTGCAGGAAAGCTGCTTCTCATTTGCCAGTGACCAGAGAAAAAAACTCCAGGACAGCTTCCTTGCTGCAAGGTGCATTTTGGGGAAAATCATCACTGGAACACAGCACTAGTTAGGGGAGAGTTTTGGAAGATCAGAGATTTGGGTGCAGCAAGTGGAAAACAGGGATTATATCCATCCCAGTCAGGACACTGCAGCAGCAGCTGTGACTGCCATTGCTCCAGATCAACAAGGGAGTGGAGGAGGAACTGAACCATAATGGGCAATCTGATCTGCCACAGAGAAGCAAAGTGCTATAAAGAACCATGCATTGGGCTAAACTAGAGACACCCCTACTGTACCTCTACTGCATAAGGAGAGAACAGTGTCTCTCAGCTGCCTATGAAAGGGTGAATTGGTAGTCTTTTGGAACTGACTGCACGACGGAAGTAAGTCAACAGTTCACAGGTGGCTACCCTATAATTTTGCCAGAAGCCACCCACAGTTCAGAGGCTGAATCGGAAAGAGGAGGAGTAGGAAAGGCCCAGTCCTCACTTAGCTCTGGGGGATTCAGGTTTGTGGAGTACAGGGAAACCTCTCTCAGCCTGTACACCCCAACCCCAGCCAGAAGGCTCAGGTGATAAGTTAAAGTGGGATAGAAGCACTGAGAAATCTGCTAACAAAACTCAGGTGGACTGTGAATATCTGCTTCCAATGTGAAGAGCAACAACCCCACTGATTGTAGTTCCAAGTTTTTTTTGTGTGTGTGTGTTTTTTAAGGAGAGAGAGGGACAGTAAGAGAGAGAGAGAGAGAGAGAGAGAGAGAGAAACAGTTTTTATTTAGTTTTTCATGTGGCTTTCGTTACTCTGAGACTTCATTGTGTACGTGGTGCTGGGGTTTGAACTCATGTACTCGTACATGCCAGGCAAGCACCATAACCACCGAGCCACACTGCTCCAGGACCCATAGTTCCAAGTTTTCATAAGAATTTTTTTAACTTTTTTCTTTCTTTCTGGTTTTTGATGTGTATTTGACAGTCAACTAGAGAATTTGATTGATTCATGGACATATCAAAATACTAGCTGTTTTCTTTTCCTTTCTCTTTTTATGTTTGTTTGTTTTCTTTTGCCTTTGTCAGGGGTTCTTCAGTTGTTTTTTTTTTCTTGTTTTTTTTTTCTTCTCTATTTTTCCCTTTTGATCTATACTCCCTTCATTCCTTACCATTTTCTTCAATGTAAATGTCTATTCTTGTCCTGCCTGCTCAGGAGTGGGATTTTGTTCAATTCATTTAGTATTTGAATTGTATTGTGCCCCACTTGCAAAATTTTTCCTGTTCTTGCTTCTACACATTCTTATGCTATCACACAAATCCTACAAATATCTCTTTCACCCTTCTATTTGCTACCTCCTGTGTCTTCCTCCAGTTTTTTTTTGTTGTTGTTTATTTTGTTTTGTTTTGTTTTTACTTTTTTCTCCAGCAAATCCTTCACCTTCTCTACTTTCTTTCTGTTCACACTTGGATATACAACCTCCTCTCTAACTTCTTACATTCCCTTGTATCTCAGGCTTCTAATTAGTTTATACCATTTGACACCCCCATCATTAATGCTGTGTAACCATTACGGCCATGAATGCCAAACTCAATAATTATTGTATGCTTTGAAGCCAGACATAGGTGATAGTTAAATAATATTGTCAGCAAAAGTAACGACTAACACTACCATTAGTTTCATAGGTGCAATTTAACACTGTGATATAGTCAGTACTCAGCAGCCAATTTAATACCATTTATTGTATGCATTTATTGTTCATATCAACAATCTCCTATTAGCTCATGAGGTGCTGGAAATCTTAAGGGTCATTAATAGTTCACAGGTTAGGGATTTGACTTCTGAATTCAACTTTCCTGATATCACACTAACTCAAGTAAGAGACAGGACAAAACATCCAATCCAACAGCAAAGACCCAGAGAGAAACAACCAGATAGAGATCTCAGGCCAAGTATTCACTTCAATTTAGGAAGCACAAAGAAGCCTGAGCAGATCCCATCCCACACCTGTGCACACCTAGACTCCAGTCCCACCACAAAAGGTAGACAAGACACCTCCAAGGACCTCACATCCAGACACCACCCAACTGAATGCACACCTATCAAGTCCTGATAAATTGGGCCTATCCTACCACCAAGGATCCCAGATCCCAGTGCAGCACATAGGTTGGACCATTCTGGCCCACCCCACACCTCTGGGACCCTAGCACCCAGTGGCACACTCCTACAACTCAGCTCCAACAATACAGAAGGCTGCCCAGCAACCCCATGAGGTGCCACTGAGTCCTGGAATTTAGATCCAAAAGGTGCAACAAAACAAGACTCCATGCAGAAATAGCTTTCTGGAAGAAAGTACTCATCAGAGACGTGATGTCAGAACCAACCTTTGAAGTGTAAGGAAGAAGAACCCAGAGACTGGTCTTGCTTCCACACAGGAAACCCCAATTCAAAGATCCATAAGAAACCTTCCAAAGATGAAGAAACAAATTAGAAGAGATTCACTTCAAATCCGCAACTCCCCTAGCAAGGATCCCACAGCCAGGGAACAGAATGAAAATCTAGAACAAATTATCAATGAACTGATACCTAAAAGAAACAATGAACTAAAAGAAGATTTAATGAAGGGACTAAGTGAGAACACTCAAGAGAAACTGTATTATCAAAGAAAAAGACATATTCAAAAAGGAAGTAATAGAGCTAAAATCTGTAGTCAATGACATGAGAGGAACCATGGAAGAACTTAATAATAGACTAACCTCTGTAGAAAATACAACCTCAGCTATTGAAGAAAGACCTTCTGACAATGAGGACAGGCTTAGCAAGCTTGAGCGCACAGATGACAAAAAAGAAAAACAACTCAAAGAACACGAACAGAATCTTAAAAATGTCTGGGATGAAATGAGAAGAAACAATCTAAGAGTAATTGGGATACATGAAGAAAAGTAAATGCAAATAAATGGTATAAGGATCATTCTCAATGAAATAGTTAAAGAAAAATTTTCCCATATAAAAATAGAGTCAGATATGCTCATTCAGGAAGCTTACAGGACCCCCAATAGGCCTAATCAAATGATAAATGCACCAAGACACATCATATTCAAAATGTACAACAAGGATATCAAGGAAAGTATATTAAAAGCTGCAAAGGAGAAACACCAAAACACATTCAGAGACAAACCAATAAGAATTATTTCTGACTTTTTAGTGCAGACTCTGGAAGCAAGAAGATCATGGAAAGAAATCTTTCAACATCTGAATGATCACAATATGCAGCCAAGAATACTATATCTGGCAAAACTCGGCTTCAAATTTGAGGGGGAAATAACTTTTCATGATAAGAACAAACTTGCAGCATTCATGAACAGAAAGCCAGCATTACAAAGAAACCTCAAAGATAAACTCCAGACAGAAGAACAAGTGAACACTATGTTAAACCCACAGAGGTAATTCAATAAAGGTACATGCTATCAATACCCAACCAAGACAACACAGAACTTACTAATAAAGCACAATGACTATAAACCACAACCATACTTCTATTCTAACATTGAATGTGAATGGTCTCAATGCACCACTCAAAAGACACAGATTAGCAGATTGGATCAAAAACCAAAATCCAACAATGTGATGCTTACAAGAGACCCACCTTACAGCTAATGACATCCACAGATTAAGGATGAAAGGATGGAAAAATATCTACCATGGATACAGCCCAAGAAAGCAAGCTGGTGTTGTAATACTTTATCCAACAAAGTAGATTTCATACATAAACTAATCAGAACAGATAAAGAAGGCCACAATATATTAATAAAGTAAACAGTACAACAGGAATATATAACCATAGTAAATATACACTCTACAAACAACAATGCTCCCAACTATGTGAGTAAATTACTTCATGACATAAATCCACTTATGGACATCAACACAACAATACTGGAAGACTCCAACAACATTCATCTGTCACCAATAGACAGATCATGAAATTAAAAAAAAAAAAGAAATCTCTAGCCTAAACAACTCTGTAAATCAAATGGACTTAACAGACTTGTATAGAATTTTCCACCCCAAATCAGGTGAATACACCTTCTCAGCAGCACATGGATCCTTCTCCAAAATAGAACATATTCTAGTTCACAAAATAAATCTCAGTAAATATAAAAAATAGATATTATTCAGTGTATCCTATCAGACCGTAATGAAATAACCCTAGCAATTAAAAGCCAAAATCATAACACAAAACACACATATACATGGAGATGAATAAGTCCCTATTAAATGAAGAACGGATTCATGAAGACATGAGAATGGAAATCAAGATATTCTTTGAAAATAACGAGAATGAAGACACAACATATCAAAACCTCTGGGACAGCATGAAAGCATTCCTAAAGGGAAATTTTATAGTATTGAGTGCCCATATCAAAACTGAGGAGAGATACCAAATAAATAAGCTTATGATCCACCTCAAATCCCTACAAAAGGGAGATCAATCTAATCCCAAAGCCAGCAGAAGAAAGGAAATAATCAAGATCAGGGCTGAAATCAATGAAATTGAGAAGAAGAAAACAATAAAAAGAATCAATGAAAGAACTGGTACTTCAAAAAAATAAATAACATTGATAGACCCCTAGCCAATCTCACTAAAAGAAGGAGGGAAATGAAGCAAATCAATAAAATCACCAATGAAAAGGAAGTGATCACCACTGACCTCATGGAAATCCAACAAACTAAACTATAAGAACATATTTGGAAAACTATACTCCTTTAAATTAGATAATCTGGGAAACATGTACAAATTTCTAGAGACATACAATATCCCTTAATTGACACAAAATGATATTGAAATCCTAAACAGCTCAAAAACAGGCACAGAAATCCATACAGCAATTAAAGAAGAAAAGTCCAGGACCAGATGGATTCCCCACTGAGTTTTACCACACCTACAAGGAGGAGCTAACATCTCTCCTTATTAAGCAATTCCAAGAAATTGAAAAGAAGGGAACTCTCCCAAACACTTTTTGCTTTTAAGAGAGAGGGATAGTGAGAGATAGAGAGAGAATCAATATTATTTAGTTTTTCATGTTTTCATTGCTCCACACTTCGCTGTGTATGTGGTGCTGGGGTTCAAACCCTCATACTCATACATGCCAGGCAAGCACCATAACCACTCACCCATCACTCCAGCCCTCCCAAACACTTTTTATAAGGCAACCATAACTCTGATACCAAAACCCAACAAAGTCACATCAAAAAAAAAAAAAAAAGAAAACTACAGACCAATATCCCTGATGAACTTTGATGCAAAAATCCTTAATAAGATTCTAAAAACCATATTAAAAAACACATCAAAAAGATGATTCATCATGATCAAGTGGGCTTTATTCCCGGTGTGTAAGGCTAGTTCAACATAGACAAATGAATAAATGTAATTCAGCACTCAAACAGAATTAAGGAAAAAAATCATATGATCATCTCAATTGATGCAGAAAAGGCCTTCGATAAAATTCAGCACCCATTTATGCTCAAAACTCTTGAGAAGTTAAAGATCAAAGGAACTTACCTTAACTATGTAAAGGCCACATATGACAACCCCTGGGCTAGCATAATACTAAACCGTGAAAAGCTGAAAGTATTTCCACTAAACTTGGGAACAATACAAGGCTGTGCACTCTCACCACCTTTATTCAATATAGTTCTTGACACCCTAGCTGGACCAATCAGGCAAAAGAAGGAAATCAAAGGGATAAGAATAGGAAAAGGGAAGTCAAACTATCCTTGTTTGCTGATGACATGATCCTATAACTGTAAGATGCAAAAGATTACCAGAAAACTGCTTGAGTTTATAAAACAGATTTATTAAAATGGCAGGCTACAAGATCAATACCCCTAAATCAATAGGTTTCCTATACATTAACAATAATAGGGCAGAATAGGAAATCAGGAAACTGCTCTCATTCACAAAATCCTCACAAAGTATAAAATACTTGGGAATTAATCTAACAAGAGAAGTAAAAGATCTCTACAGTGAAAATTATCAGACATTGAAGAAAGAAATCCAAGGAGACCTGAGGAGATGCAAAGATGTTCCATGTTCTTGGTTAGGCAGAATTAATATAATTCAAATGGCCATTCTGCCAAAAGCACTATATACATTCAATGCAATTACCATCAAGATACCAATATCATTCTTTACAGATATAGAAAAAACAATTCCAAAATTCATTTGGAACAACAAGAAACCCAGAATAACTAAAACATTACTAAGCAAGAGAGACAAAACAGGTGGATTCATAACACCAGATCTAAAACTATACTATAGAGCTATAGTAACAAAAACAGCATGGTACTGGTATCAAAACAGGAATGAAGACTAATGGAATAGAATAGAAGACTTTGAGACAAACCCACAAATCTTTAAACATCTGCTCTTTGACAAAGGCGGTCAAAATTTAACATGGAGGAGAGATAGCCTATTCAACAAATGGTGCTGGACAAACTGCACAGCCCTTTGCAGAAAGTTGAAATTGGATCCCTATCTCTCACCTTGCACAAAAATCAAATTGAATTGGATCAAGGAACTAGGAATTAAATCA
>PVKS010024961.1:0-30437 GCA_004027875.1 Aplodontia rufa | reverse complement strand
TTGGAGGTGAAAAGAGTAGGAAGGAAGATCAGGGGTAGGGAGACCTGCTGTGCTGTGTGTCCAATGGGCTCCTGGGTCAGGTTTTTGGGGCCTCTGCAGTGTGCTTAGAAAGACAAATTGGAAGAATGTGTGCTGAGCTCTCTGCCCGGAATAAGGAAGGTGTTTTCCCTTTTGTTTCAAAGGAGCCATTTTACTTGAGCAGCTGCTGTATTGTCCCAACCCCTTCATTTAATAAGAGAGGGAAGCAAGCCCAGAGCAAAGTCACAGTGTCTCTGGGTCATACAACCTGCTCGGGGCCGGGAGTGATTCCAGGACTCTCGCCCCAGGCCCTGGACTGGACAGCCAAGGAACCCATGGAGGTCACAGAGGGAAGGACAAGTGCTTCTTTGTGGAGCTTAGGGACTGATGTTCATCCCTTATTTTCCCAGGACTCTGTGTCCTTTGAGAGGTCCCCATGGAGTGGCCTTCCTCAGGGAGCTACCTGCCTCTCACCAAGTCTTATATAGGAATGTCCTTTGGGTCCCTTACTGTCCATCTGATCCTACTGTCTCTAACTTATGGGGAAACCGAGGCCTGGAGGGTGGACTGGGTTTGGCAGCATGTGTGGGAGACTCTTTTTTTGTTTTAATGAGTTTCATAGTTATACGTATTAGTTGAGTTTATTCTGCCTGCGGGAGATTCTTGATGCTCTCTGGGGGTGCAGTCTTGTGCTCTCTCCACCCTGGCTTGGCTCAAGGTGGCATTGGGATGAGGTGGCATCGGGACAGCTCCTGGAGTGTGCGTGGTCCCTCCTGCATTTGAACTGTAGAGGAGCAGGTGTCTTTCATGAAGCCCCAGCGATTGTGATTTATTTTTTATTTTTTGGTACTGGGGATTGAATCCAGAGCTACTCTACCACTGAACCACATCCGCAACCCTTTATTTTTCTATTTTTTTTTTTTTAGAGAAAAGGACAGTGAGAGAGAGAGACAGAGAGAATCAATTTTTATTGAGTTTTTCACATGGCTTTCGTTGCTCTGACACTTAGTTGTGTACATGGGTGCTGGGGTTTGAACCCGCGTACTTGTGCATGCCAGGCAAGCACTGTAACCGCCGAGCCACCGCTCCACCCCTGCGCATCCCCAACCTTATTTGTTAATTTGGTGGTGCTGAGGATTGAACCCAGTGCCTTGCATATGATAGGCCAACTGAACTACATTCCTAGCCCCCTCCCTTTAATTTAAAGAGCGAGAGAGGGACAGCGAGAGAGAGAGAATCAATTTTATTTAGTGTTTTATCTGGTTTTGGTTGCTCCAACACTTAGTTGTGTGCATGCTGCTGGGTTCGAACCTGGGTCCTCATGCATGCCAGGCAAGTGCCACAAGTGCCGTCACCGCTGACCTCCAGGCCCCACTCCTTAGCCCCTTTTATGTTTTATTGTGAGCCAGGTTTTTGGTAAGTTGTTGAGATTCTCCTGCCTCCGCTGTCTGAATATCTGAAATTCCAGGCATGCACCATCACACCCAGCCGGTGGTCTGTTCCTAGGTATCCTGGGGTTGCTTTCCTTGGGCAGAGAAGACAGGACTGTGCGAAGGGTGTGCCCTGACCCTTCTGGGTTCTGTGCTTTGCAGACTGAGCGCCTCTGCTGTGTCCAGCCAGGAGCTCTGTCTTTGGGTGCAGTAGTCATTCTTCAGCCTGGGACACGTCTGGAAATTCCCATCTGGGTGGTTAGAGGATGTGGTCCGTCCTGAATAGGAAGGGGAGACCACACATGCTCCAGGAATTCACAGACAGGAGTCGATTCCTAAAGTATGAGGGCCAGGGGGGCCTTAGATAACATCTCTGCTACCTTACAGCTTAGAATGTGCATGGGTGAACATGGCCTGAGAGCTTGTTAGAAATGCCACTGAATCAGAACAGTTACAAGGTGATCATAAACATTAAAATTAGAGGAGCATTGGTCTACCCCTTCTATCCATCTTTCCATTTTATATAGGTGGGTGAACTGAGGCCCAGAGAGGCTGTGTGACTTGCCCTAGGACATAGAGGGGTACTACATCTGGGCTCTCTCTCTCTTTTTTTTTTTTGGTACCAGGGATTGAACCCAGAAGTGCTTAACTGCTGAACCACACCTCCAGCTAAGTTGCTTAGGGCTTTGCTAAATTGCTGAGACTCACTTTGAATTTGCAGTCCTCCTGCCTCAGCCTCCTGTGTCACTGGGGTTACAGGTGTGTGCCATTGTTCCTGGCTTGGGCTCTCTCTCTCTCTCTCTCTCTCTCGGCAGTGTGTGAGAGACAGAATCAGTTTTATTTAGTTTTTCAGGTGGCCTTCATTGCTCTGACACTCCGTTATATACGTGGTGCTGAAGTTTGAACCCTGGTCCTTGTGCATGCCAGGCCAGTGGTGTAATCACTGAGCAACTGCTCCAGCCCTTGAAATATTTTTTTTTAAACTTTATTTAGTTTTTCACATGGCCTTAGTTGCTCCAACACTTAGTTGTGTATGTGGTGCTGGGGTTTGAACCTGGGTCCTCGTGCTTGCCAGGCAAGCGCCGAAACCGCTGAGCCACCGCTCCAGCCCCCTTGAAATATTTTTTGAAAATAATTTTAGTGGGATATAATTAACATACCATAGCTCCAACCTTTAAAGAATACAACTTGGACGTTTTCTAGTATATTCAGCTAAGTGTACTAAGTCATTTGCCGGTGATGTTAGAACATGCATGTCCTTCCTAAATGAAAGAACACTCATTAGCAATCAGTTTCAGTTCTCTTCTTCCCTCTCCCTAGCCCTTGGCAATAACTGATCTACTTTCTAGTTTGCCTGTTCTTGGGAATTTCTTGTCTTCTGTGACTGGCTTCTTTGATTCAGCATGTTTTTGGAGTCATCCCCATTGGGCACCTATCAGAACTTCCTTCTTTTTCATTGCTGAGAAATACTCCATCGCATGGATATACCATGGTTCATTTAGTCATTCTTTAGCTGGTGGACAGTTGGGTTGTTCCCAGTTTGGGGCTCTTATAATTAATGCTGCTGTGAACCTTTGCGTGCAAGTGTTTGTGGAACTGTTTTTGTTTCTTTATTTTTTAAAAGAGGGTGAGACAGAGAGGAAAGAAAGAATCAATCTTTTTTAGTTTCTCATCTGGCCTTTGTTTCTCCGTCACTTAGTTGTGTATGTGGTGCTGGGGTTTGGACCCTGGTCCTCATGCATGCCAGGCAAGTGCTCCAACCACCAAGCCGCTGTGCCAGTGCTCCAGCCCTGGAATTATGTTTTCATTGTCTTTAGGAATAAGTGGGGTTGCTGGATCCCGGGGCTAGCTATGTCTAACTTTTCGAGGCTTGTCAAGCAGTTTTGGAAGGCCATGGCATGATTTTACATTCTTCCAGCAGTAGAAGAGGGTTCCAATTTCTCCATATCCAGTTTTCGTTGCTTATTACCTTCAATCTCTGCCCACCCTCTCCCTCTTTTCCCTGGACTGGGGATTGAACTCAAGTGCCCTTTACCACTATGCCACATTTCTATCCATTTGTTTTTTCTTTGGAGGCAGAGTCTTTCTGAGTTGCCTAGGATGGCCTTGAACTTGCGACCTCTCCGGAGTAGCTTGGATCGCAGGTGTGCGTTGGTAATCGCTGGCTGGTTGGCCAGCCTTCTTGTGGGTTAGGGATGAGGTGCTGAAGGGATCTTGGCCACTTGTTGGCATCTTGGAAAGTAGAAGACCCTGTATAGCTGGATGGTAGGTGAGTCAACACCTGGAGGCTTCTGATGTTCTTCCCTGTGCCCCTCTTGGGACATGCCCTATGCTTTCTCTGCCAGACAGGAAGGTCTCTGAAAGAGCCTGAGATCATGCGTCTTCAGCCACCCCGCGACTCAGGGAGAGCACCGTGGGCCTAACTTGGTCATATGCTTACCTGGACCTTACCTGGTGCAGAGCTCCTGTGAGTGAGGTAGCTCCTGCCTCTCCCTTCCTCCACTCTGCAGCCAGAGGAGGGGCTGGGAGAACATTTCCCCCAGGGCCCCTAAGTACCAGTGCTTCTGGGCCAGCTTCAGGCCCAGTTTGTCTCCACAATGACTGTCCCAGAAAGACCCTCCTGTCACAAGGGGCCAAGACAGGAAGTGGGGCTGCCCAGGGCAGGCAGGACAATATGTGCAGGTAGACATTGAGTGCTAGGGGGTGGTCTGGGGGCTGCCTCAGCCTAGCACATGGTCCTCAGCAGGTCCCCAGCCCGTGGTGCCCAGGAATCACAGTTCTGACTTTATCTTATCAGAGATTTGGTCTTCTACCCTTTACTGTCCTTTGCCCTACTAACTTAAGGGGAAGTTTTTTCTTTTTCATGTCATGATTTTTTCAATTTATTTTTAGGCATGTTAATGTGTTTACTTGGTGCGAAATTCAAGTGGCACCAAGGGGTTTATGGAGCATCTCTCCCACCTCTGCCTACTTCCTCCCTCAGAGGCCGCTAGGGTTAATCATTGCTCATACATATTTTCATGCATACTCAAGTGAAGACTCGGTTCTGCTCTTTCCTCTTAAACCCCCACACACAAATGATAGTGAAATAGGCTTTTAATATTTCTGCAGACGTCGGATCACCCTCCAAAGAGAGGGTCCCTCCCTTCACCACACCCTCGTTGCTGTATGGTCCAGCTGAGAAGTCTTTCCTTATTAATGCACAGAAAACAGTAGTGCCTTTTTAAGTTTTCTATTTATCTCATGCATAGCATGTGTTATAAATGAGGTAAAGCACTTTCCATGCTTTTAGGTCCTTTTAGGTATTTTATTTATTTATTTACTTATTTTTAAAGAGAGAAGGACAGTGAGAGAGAGGTAAAGACAGAGAGAATCAATTTTTATTGAGTTTTTCACATGACTTTCATTACTCTGACACTTAGTTGTGTATGTGGGTGCTGGGGTTTGAACCCATGTACTTACACATGCCAGGCAAGCACGCTGAGCCACCTCTCCAACCCCTGCCCTTTGTATTTATTTTAAATTAAGTTTTTTTTTCCAAGTACTGGGCCTTGGACCCTCTGATCTAGATCCCCAGCTCTTTTTAGTTTTTATTTGAGACAGGGTCTTGCTAAGTTGCCCAGGCTGGCCTCAAATGGATGATCCTCCTGCCTCAGCCTCCTGAGGAGCTGCACTCGACTTTTTTTCCCTCTTCCTTCCTGCCTCCCTCCCTCCTTTCCTTGGTTCCTTCCTTCCTTTTCTTTTTTTTTGGCACATATACATACCTTCTTCCTATCTGGCAGGGGATCCATTGTGTGCCATCCACCATGCCTACCTAGTCTGTGATGTTCATAGGAGCTGTGAGAAGGTGGCATGTCCTGTCCAAGGTCACCCAGGAGTTGGTTCATCAGGACCAGCATCTGTTGAGGGCAAAGCCCATTTTCTGCAGCCTGCTGTCTCCTTCCTTGTAAGTGGTCCGTGTCACTTGCGTGGGCACCTGCCTGGTATTGTGCACATGCAGGCGGCCACACAAACTCCACATGCCAGGCGCAGTGGCCACAGGACTGCGCTTCCTGCGTCTGCCATTCTTACAGGACTATTGGCCTCCTGCCCTCCCTTCTCCGGGTAATGATGGTCTCTATTATGTTTTATGTGGCATTAATTACCCAAAGCAGCAACTGTTGGAGAGTAAACAACCTGTAAATCTTGGCTGCCCTGGCAATCGCCTCCTGTTCTTGAGAACACCGTGATCCGGGAAGGAGGCCCTGTTCAGGGTTCTGCCCTCTGGGCACAGCCACTCTGGCTTGTCCATGCTTCTCTGACAGGGCCCCTGGTGGGCAGACCCCAAGGGGAGGGTGGCTGGGGTGGGCTGCCATGGCAGCACTCTGGTCCCAACTGAAGTCTGGCGGATACTCAGGTGGCAGGAGGGTCCCTGCTTGGGGGAGCCTCTCAGCCTGGCCACCTGGCTTTGTGACCTTGGGCAGCCGGGTCACTCCAAGTGGGGCTTTGTGAGGGCTGGAAGAGAGTTTTATTTGTGCAGCACAGCAGTGACTAGTGCCTGGCTGGGGCCTGGTGAGGAGGGTGGTGCATTCTTGGCCTTGTTGTTTGGACATGGTGATGGTGACTGACACTGGCTGAGAGCTGTCACACGCCGGGCTGGAAGTGCATTATCTCATTTAATCCTCATAGCAGGGGCTGGAGCGGTGGCTCGGCAATTATGGCGCTTGCCTGGCATGTGCAAGGATGCGGGTTCAAACCCCAGCACCACATACGCAACGAAGTGTGTTCTTGATTCTCTCTCTCTTACTGTCCCTCTCTCTCTCTTAAAAAAATACTTAAAAAAAAATCCTCATAGCAGTTCTGCAGAGAACATTTTGCAGATGTTGAGAGAGAGACACAGAGAGATGGAAGAACTTGCCTTGGTCATGCAGCCAGTGCGCCTGCAGGGTCCTGGACCCAACCCCAGCAAGTCTCCCCTCACCCCTGTTCCGTCTCCCTTCTTTGTACTAAGTTGCAGTGTGACCTCGGGTGCATCAAGTACCAGGGTCTTTGTTCTTCCCTGAAAAGGGCACAGTCACGATGTACTGTGGATTCTTCAGGATGGTCCCCGTGAGACCCGGGTAGACCCCGCCATCTCTCTGACATGGTTAGCATGTGCTTGTGCCCACTCAATGCACTAACTTACCCGAATGCCCACCTGTCTGGTTGGTGTTAGGTACCAGTCTGACCCTGCCAGAATAAATACCAATCACTGCTATTGTGAGCATCTGTTATGGACTTAAATAGTTTTAGGCATTTGTCTCTCTTTGTCTTGTATATTTTTCAAATTCACAAGTTTATATTCCAATTTTTTATGGTCTTAGTTTTTTTTAAAGCCAATACTGAAATGTATGTAATTTTTTTTTTAAGCAAGAAGGATAGTGTGTGTGTGAGAGAGAGAGACAGAGGGAATCAATTTTTATTGAGTTTTTCACATGGCTTTCGTTGCTCTGACACTTAGTCGTGTACGTGGGTTGCTGGGGTTTGAACCCGTGTACCCGCACATGCCGGGCAAGCGCCGTAACCATGGAGCCACTGCTCCAGCCCCACGGATTGTATATAATTTAAAAGGCAAATTTCAGTCCTTTTCTACTCACTGTTAGATCTATATGTTAGACTCACAAATATTTATTTTTGTTTATTTATTATTATTTATTAAGTTTTGTGGTGTGGGGGATTGCATCCAGGCCCTTATGTGGGTTTTTTAGCAGCCCGTTTTCCCATGTGGTATATGTGTGTGTGGCGGACGTTTCTCCTGTCTATAATATAAAGTTCTCCCTCCTCCTTCTTTGTAATTTTTTTTGTACCAAGGATTAAATCCAGGAGCATTTAACCACTGAGCCATATCCCAGCCCTTTTATTTTTATTTTATATTTTAATTTTGAGACAGAGTCTCGCTAAGCTGCTTAGGGCCTTCCTAAGTTGCTGAGGCTGGCTTTGAACTTGCGATCCTCCTCTCTCAGCCTCCTGAGTTGCTGGGATTATAGGTGTGCACCACTGTGCCTGGCTTTTTTTTTTTGGTAATTTAAATTTGTTTTTAATTTTTACTTTAAATTCTTTTAAAATTTCAAACTATGGAGGAATAAAGAGGCTAGTATGGTGAACTTACTATATATCCTTCAGCAGATTGACCAATTTAATAGTTTGTTACATTTACTTTAATATATGTATACATATATAATGTATATGTATATACACACAAATATATGTAATATGAATGCATATAGATTTAAACAAGTCGTTGCATATCTATATGTATATATCTGATAGATGTATTTGTATATAGATGTATGTATTGATCTATATATTTATATGTAGGCAGGAATAGCTATTAATACATCAATATGCAAGTCATTTGAGAGTTAGTTATAGACAACATGATCCTTTATGCTAAAAACTGTTTAGATTGTATTTCCTTTTTTTTTTTTTTTGTTTTTTAAAGAGAGAGGGACAGTGAGAAAGAGACAGAGAAAGGGAGAAACAACTTTATTTAGTTTTTCACATGGCCTTATTTGCTTCAACACTCAGTTGTGTACGTGGTGCTGGGGTTTGAACCCGGGTCCTCGTGCTTGCCAGGCAAGCGCCGAAACCGCTGAGCCACCGCTCCAGCCCCTAGATTGTATTTCCTAATACAATATATAACCACAAGTCCATTGTGGAATTCAGGAAATTTAGCATTGCTGTAATATGATTACCTATCATATAACCCTATTAAGATTAAATGACCACTGAGCTACACCCCCGTTTCTGCTAGTGTTCTTCATAGCAGGTGTTTGCCCTTATTCAGGAGGTGTTTTATGTGGTTGTCCCTTCTTCAGCTGCTGTACCTGGACCCATCTCAGCCTTTCTGTCCTCCACAGTAGTGACATGTCCCAAGGGTTGGGGCCAGGTGACTGTGGACTGGTTCCATTACGTTTACCTGCCGTTTCAGTCTGTGCCTCTGAGGCAGGATGGCAAGTCAGTGAATGGCGCTGCCCTTCGGGGGCCCCACCTTAGGAGAGGCACACCATGCCTGCCAACTTGGACCACCAGGTGACAGTGCTGTGCCCCGCTCTCTAACGGCTGCGGAGTGCTCTACAGCTGCACAGTAACACGATTGTGAATCGTTTAGTTCATTTCCAGGGGTTGGCTGTCACAGTGCTCTTACATTGAATGGCCTGGGGCATTAAGCACAGAAAGCTAGCAGTTTCTGCAGAGTGCAGTCCTGGCTCCTAGGCTGTGTGCATCGTTAGCTCTGATGAGTGCTGTCGAAACGCCCCATCCGTCCTGTGACCTGCGATCTCCCCGCTCAGCATGTGTAAGGCAAGGCTCCATTTCCTCACCATTTTGTCCTTGTGTGTGTGTGTGTGTGTGTGTGTGTGTGTGTACGCGCATGTGCGCACCAACCTGACAGGTGATCCGGTCTTATTTTCTCTTGGCGTTTCTTTCATCATTAGTGAGGGTGAGCAAGATTTCATGTTCTCCTTGGTTTGGCTGACTAGCTCCCAGCTCTGTACGCTTTTTTGCTTTAAGGGATTTATCATGAGATCTGGCCACCATTAATTAAACAACCTGTCACCAGCTGGTTCTGTGTAAGAGGATGGGGATGCGGGAAGTAGGGGGCCTATCATCTTCAGATGGCTTTCGGACTAGCTGAGGAGCCGTGGCCTCACTGTTGAGAAGAATCGCGGAGGGGATTGGGCAAAAGTGGCAAAGCACTAGAAGAAGCAGGGGGCTGTGTGTGGTGGCCAAGGCCGGCCTGTAATCCCAGCAACCTCGGAGGTTGAGGCAGAAGGGTCAGAAGTTCAAGGCCAGCCTGGGCAACTTAGTGAGATTCAGGGACTCCATCTCAAAATAAGAAATAACAAAACAGGGATGGGCTGGGTGTGTTGGCACATGCCTGTAATCCCAGTGACTAGGGAGGCTGAGGCAGGAGAATCACAAGTTAGCGAGGACCACAATTTAGCAAGGCCCTAAGCAATTTAGTGAGACCCTGTCTCAAAAAAATAAAAAGGGCTGGGGATATGACTTAGTGGTTAAGAGCCTCTGGATTTAATCCCTGGTATGTGCCCTCCCCCCCCAAAAAAAAAGAAAGAAAGAAAAGAGATGGGGGGTGTGGCTCAGTGAACCTCTGGGTTCTAAACCAGTGTTGTCTGTGTTTCTCTCTCACACCATATAACCACAACACACACACACACACACAAAGAAAAAAGTCTATAGGAAGTATATGTAAATGCATATTTTAATGTCCAGAGTTTTTTGTTTGTGTTTGAGAGAGAGAGAGAATCAATCTTTGTTTATATTTTCCTCTGGCCTTTCAGACACTCAGTTGTGTATGTGGTGCTAGGGTTCAAACCCAGGCAAGCACTGTACACCTGAGCCGCCTCTCCAGCCCCCAGAGAGAGTTTTGGTGGAACAGAACTGTGTCCCTTCCTCTGTCGTCTATGGCTGCTTCCAACGGCAGAATATTTGGGACAGAGATCCAAGATCCCCAAAGCCAAAAATAGTGACTACTTGTCCCTTTAGCGGAGAACTGGGCTGACATCTGGCCCGGAAGCTATTGGACATTATGGATTTGCTTAAGGGCAGAGGGAGAAAGCTGCATCTGAGTGCTTGCCTGCCCCCAGGCTGAGCGAACTCTGGACTGTGTGTGGTGTGTTTTATTTCCTCTCCCTACCGCTGACCCAAGCCTGCCACTCCAAGTGGGCAGAGGGAGCAAGGGCCAGGGCAGGGAGTCTGGGCACAGCCCTAGGTCAGGGCAGAGGAAGTTCTGTGGCACCTGAGTCTTTGGGCCAGTTCCAAGCCATCCTTCCTGAGTGGTGATGGGGTGTGGTCTCAGGCTGAGCCTAAATTCCGGAGAGTCCCCACCCCTCCCTAGGGAGGGTCCTGCTGCCTGGAGTCCCAGACTGAAGCAGGAAGGGGTCACTAGGGCCCGACTGGCACCTCAGGTGGAGCTGGGGAGCTGGGCGGAGCCTGTGACCGCTCTGCCCGGGTTCCTGCCACTCCCAGGTCACCTTGGCTGCCTGGGCTGGGCTAACTGCCACCTGCTCTGGAGTAGTTTACATCACAAAGTGACCTGGGGCTCCTTCCCCGGTAGCCTTTAAAAGGCCTTTAACAGTTTGAAAGTAGAGGGTTGGGCTGGGTCTTGAAGTCCTGGCCCCTGGCTCCCTCCTGCCCAGCTGAGACCCTTTGAAAGACCTGGGGAGCCCAGTTCTCTGCTGGCTGCACCTTCGCCTTGCGGGCACCCTGCGAGTTTTGGAGAGGCAGAAACCGAGGCTCCCAGTAGAGCAGCTTGTCCCAGGCTCTACCCTATGACCTGGGAGGCCTGCACGTGAGCTGGGCTCCAAAACCCAAGTGCTGAACCAGGGCTCCCACAGAGGACCCCCAAGGACAGTGGCAGCTGCTTCTCTGCATGATGTTGGACCCTTTATCATGGTTTTCTATGTGAACACACGACGTACACTTCAAAATATAAATTTAAGTCAAAAAGTGAGTTGGTTCAATCAAACAGGCTCATCACTGTGCAGTGGGGTGGTGTGTGAATCACTGTGGTGAATGTGAGCCCTGCGTGCACCTGTAGCTGGCACAGATGGGGTGGGGATACAGTGACTCTGGAACCCTGGGACCTTCCTGTAGGGTGGGGCTGGAGAATCAGAAAAATGTTAACTTTGTTCAACACAGAACAGCAACTGATCCAAAAATTTTCCTCTACTCTGTGTATGTGTGTGTGTGTGTGAGAGAGAGAGAGAGAGAGAGAGACTAATTTTACATTTTTGGTGTGCTGTGATTTGGTGCTGGAGATTAAACCCACAGCCTCGCACATGCCAGGAGAGAAAGCTAACGATGACTCACTTACTTTTTATTGGGTACTGGGGATTGAACCCAGGGGTGCTTACCCACTGAGTCACATCCCCAGCCCTTTTTTTATATTTTACTTTGAGACAGGGTCTTGCTAAATTGCTTAGTGCCTTGCTAATTTCCTGAGGCTGGCTTTGTGTCTTTGAACTTAACGATCCTCCTGCCTCAGCCTCCCAAGCTGCTAGGATTACAGACGTGCACCACTGTGCCTGGCCCAAGCTAAGTTTTTCATTTAACTGTTCCCACAGAAGCAATTTTATTACAAAGTAATCACATAATTCTAACAATTTTCCTAAAATACTTTAACAAAAAGCAATCCCAGTGTTACAAATACTGCAAATACCATCTTATACGTTAGTTCTACCTTAAACTGTGAAACATTCCCCAAATTCCATAGATTTTATAAGATTTCATTTAAAAAGTTCAAAAATGGGATTGGAGCGGTGGCTCAGTGGTTATGATGCTTGCCTGGCACGCGCGAGTACACAAGTTCAAACCCCAGCACCAGGTACACAACAAAGTCTCGGAACAACAAAGGTCACATGAAAAACTAAATAAAATTGATTCTCTCTCTCTCACTGTCCCTCTCTCTTTAAAAAAAATAAAAAAATAAAAAGTTCAGAAATAGCCCTTTTTACTTAATTTTCATGATGATGATGGTACTGATTACTTGGTAGAATTTTAGTTACTTTGACACTTTTACAGATGCATGACACACACAGTATGTGTATGTGTATAGTGTGTGTTTGTGCCTGTGTGTGTAGATAGATAAATAGATCAGCCTAATGACTCACAGTGTTGACCAGGGAGTTGTATTTTGTCAAAGCCAAATTGAACTGAGTTGAATTTAGGTTAATTCAGAGAAAGTCATACTCACGTTGTGCTGTCTTTTGTATTTCTTGAAGCATCAGATAAATTGAAAGAAGTTCAAAGAATTCCTTATTATCCCCCCCTTTTTAAAGGGGAGTGCTAGGGGTTGAACCTAGGGACACTTTACCACTAAGCTACATCCCTAGCAATTTTTATGTTTTTATTGTAAGACAGAGTCTCTCTCAGTTGCTTAGGGCCCCCACTGAGGTTGGCCTTGAACTTGGGATCCTCATCCTCCCAAGTCTTGGATTGTAGGTGTGCATTACCACACCTGGCTTTCTTAATACTTTTGATTTTGGAAAGTTTTTCTTGGATTTTGAGGTCAAGCTTAAGGGTTTGAAGTAGCATAGAACAAGTATTAAAAACAAGCTTCCAGAAAGACTACAAGGATTGTTTTCAAGGGTTTGCTTCTCTCTCTCTCTCTCTCTCTCTCTCTCTCTCTCTTAAGGCTAGGGACTGAACCCAGGGTCTCATGCATGCTAGGCAAGCATTCTACCACTTATCTATGTTCCCAGCCCTGATTTCAGAGGTTTGAATCTGGTTGGCTGGAGAACATCGTAATGGAAGGGCCTGCACCCAGGAGGTAGAAAGAGACAGAGAGAGCAATATAGGTTTTCAGCGTTGCTAAATTTGCTTCCAGTTTTAACCTTTCTTTCTAACACTGTGACCTTTTTTTCTCCCTGAAGCAAAATTGCTGCTGAGATTTTTTTTTCCAAAGAGAGAAAGAAGGGAGTGATAAAGAGAATCAATTTTATTTAGTTTTTCATGTGGCTTTTGTTGCTCCGACACCTCCTTGTGTATGCGGTGCTGGGGTTCGAACCCACATCCTGGCGCATGCCAGGCAGGTGCCACAGCCGCTGAGCCACTGCTCCAGCCCCGAGAAGTTGGTGTTGATAATTCCCATGTATGCTATGAAATTTTTGCTCCATGCCTACAAATGAATAGTATTGTTTTTCGTGTCTTCAAACTTCATATAATTATGTGGTTTCCTAAGGGCTACTGTGGATCTTTCGTTTAACAGTGTTTTTGAAATTTTTGTTATTTGTCCGATTTATTTGGTATTTGCATACCCATTCAGTGTTAGTTTTGTCTGTTGCGAGTATCATCTCTGAAGCTGGAAAACATAAAAAAGTTCAAAAATAACCCTTTCTACTTATTTTTCATGATGATGATGGTTCTGATTACTTGGTAGAATTTTAGTTACTTTGACACTTTTAGAAATGCATGACACACATAGATATTGTGTGTGTGTGTGTGTCTGTGTATAGTGTGTGTGTGTAGATAGGTAAAAATATCAGCCTAATGACTGTACTGTCTTTTATTCCAGAAAATGCAAGTTTTTAGTATAATTTCCCTGTTAATGTATTTAAGAAATCCTTTCTTTTTTTTTTTTTTCCTTTTTTAAAGAGAGAGGGACAGTGAGAGAGAGAAACAACTTTATTTAGTTTTTCACATGGCCTTAGTTGCTCCAACATTTAGCTGTGTACGTGGTGCTGGGGTTTGAACCCGGGTCCTTGTGCTTGCCAGGCAAGCGCCGAAACCGCTGAGCCACCGCTGCAGCCCCTAAGAAGTCCTTTCTCACACCCAGTTGTAGTCTCCTGTTTCTTTAGAAATGCTAAGGTTTGTTCTTAATGTTAAGGCACACACCTGTAATCCCAGCGACTCAGAGGCTGAGACTGGAGGATCACAAGTTCAAAGCCAGCTTAAGCTACTTAGTGAGTCCCTAAGCAACTTAGTGAGACCCTGTCTCAAAATAAAAGAATAAAAAGGACTGGGGATGTGGCTCAGTGGTAAAGCACCCCTGGGTTCAATTCCTGGTACTAAGGGGAAAGAAAAAAAAGGAAAGAAATGTTAAGGTTTTGGTTTTATATTCAGATCTTTCCTTCACTTGGAATTAATTATTAATTAAGGATTTATTGCTGTGTATGGATGGCCAGCCAACCCACAGTGTTGAACAAGGGGGGCTCATCTTTTTTTTTCACTAACATCTGTCAGGTTTCTGTATAAATCTACTCTGGGCTTCCTTATTCTTTTCCCTAGGTCTTTGTGCCAAAGGAGCTTGGGTTTAGTTACCATAGCTTTCCAGAGTATTGTGAGTGGTGTGGGAATGTGTTTTTTTAATGAGGAAGTACATGCCACAGCATGGTTACGTATCAGACTTGGTTCAGAGAACCGGGGTCACCCACATTCGGGATTTGAGCCTTAAAAGAGAGAAGGACAGTGAGAGAGAGAGAGACAGAGAATCAGTTTTCATTGAGTTTTTCACATGGCTTTCGTTGCTCTGACACCTCCTTGTGTACGTGGGTGCTGCGGTTTGAACTTGTGTACTTGCGCATGCTGGGTAAGCACTGTAACCTGCGTTCCAGCCCCTGGGCAGACTCCTTGAATATTTGATGCAGAAGAGACCTTGAAGTAGCTGTGCATGAGGTGGAACCGTCTAGCAAGTGTGAAATGAGTGGTTCAGTGGTGTTTGGAGTCAGACCCCTCTTTTGATCTTAAGCTCTCTGGAACTTAATCACCCCCTCTATAAAATGAGCAGCCATGGGGTTTCCTCTAGGCATTGTTGAGGACTGAATGAAATAATGTGTGTAGGGGCTCAGCCATGTCCTGGCACATAACCCTACATGGAGGTTATTTGTACCTGATTTTTGATTTCTTTTAAAAATTACTTGACCCTGTGCACTGAACTCAGGAATGCTCCACTGCTGAGCTACCCCATCAGCCCTTTTTATTTTTTGACTTTGAGACATGGGTGTGCTGAGTTGCTGAGGCTGGCCTCGAACTTGTGGTCTTCTTGCCTCCGATGCTGGGATTCCAGGTGTGTGACGCCGTGCCCTGCCTGCTTTTTCAATGCTAAGAACAATATTTGTTTTCTTTTTACGCATGTCACAATTCCGAAATCAAAACTGAATTAGGGGCTGGAGCGGTGGCTCAGCGGTTTCGGCGCTTGCCTGGCAAGCACGAGTACCCGGGTTCAAACCCCAGCACCACGTACACAACTGAGTGTTGGAGCAGCTAAGGCCATGTGAAAAACTAAATAAAGTTGTTTCTCTCTTTCTCTGTCTCTCTCACTGTCCCTCTCTCTTAAAAAAAAAAAAAAAAAGAAAGATACAAAAATTCTATTTAAAAAAAAAAACTGAATTAGAGTTCTCATTTCCTGTCGTGATTTATTTCCCTGCTCAAATCGTTGCTTAGAATGGTAGGACATAAACACAAAAGGGGCTCAGGTGGGAGGGAGGTGGGCTGTAAGATCCTGCAGGCAGACTGCCACCTGTGTGGGTAAGGGAAGCAGCTGGCTTCCAGAAGAGGATCAAGCACAACTCTAGATGTTCTGGGCTCAGCAGACGACACCCGCCAGGGAAGCTGAGTGTGGTAGGTGCTGGAAGCAGATTGTGGTGCTGACTCTGCTGGTTATCAGCTGTGTGACTTTGCCCTAGTCAGGTAACCTCTCTGGGCCTCTGCTTGCTTCTGGCCAGAGGGGATCATAATCCTGTGCTGCTATTGAGTTCCTGGGCGATTTATTTAGACCTGGTAGTCTGCCACCTGTGTGCTCCTAGTGACCGTTGGTTGCCACTCACCTCCACCTGTCCCCACCTTGTTGCCCTTCTTATTCATTATTCCCCTTAGCTGTCCTGTCTCCCCACCCAGCTGGCAGACACCTCCTTGTTCAAGCCTTGCCACCCGGCCCTCTCCCCTGTCTGGACGGGTATTGTGCTGCCAGCCAGTTGAGGACAAGCAAGTCCTGTCCTAGCGTAGAGCTTCAAGTGCTCACAGTGGCAATGCTGAGCGGAACAGGTGTGCTCTGGGCCCTCACAGGCCCCCGTGGCTCCCGCACGTGTGCCCTGGGTCGGTGCGGCTTGCCTGTCCTCGGGTTCAGCTAGCATGTGACCCTGGAAGAGGGCCTCACGGTCAGGGCAGTGGAGGTCCATCTTCAGCCCAGCCAGGCAGGCAGCAGCAGTGTGGCTGGGAGGGGCCCTAAGTGTGTCTGCATCACAGGCGGGGGAGACGTGTCCACAGGAGGGTGCTGCTGCTGTGGAGGGGACCTGTGTGCGTGGTCGGGGTCCCCACTCTGTGGCTCCAACCTGTGAGTCACCGCTCCTTAGGGCAGGCTTGGAAACCACTGTCCCTGGGGCGGAGGTGTCTCTGGCTTGGCCCAGGTTAAGATTGCCTGCAGCCTGGGGTCAGTGCTAATTGGCCCCCTGAGGCGCCTGTAAACTCAGTAATGACCACTTGGGCCTTGGGCCTGTTGCCAGCACCATCTACATTCTTCATCAGGGAAGGCGAGGACAGTGGAAAAACCAGTTAGGGTGTGTAAAGCTCTTTTTTATGTCCAAAGGGAGTGTTGGACTCTTGGTTCAGGAGCCTGGAAATGTATCTTAAAAACCTGGCTTTTTCCATAGTTAGGCGCGTGGGGGTGGCCGAGTCTCCCTGGCAGGCAGTCCTAGAGTTCGTGGTTCACTCCTCTTCCCTGTGGCGCAGAAGGCTCCCAGCACAGGTTCCCTGCCATCGATAGCGCTGCAAGGGGAGAGGACCCCCGAGCTGGCACAGCTATGCCCCAGCAGGTGAAGCCCGTGAGGCACACAGGGCCTCCCTGTCACCTCTGTGCCACTAGGATTCGCAGGGTCCTTGCTGCGTAGTTGTTGCTCAGCACATATTTGGAAGGAATGATGTGGTTTCCTGTTCACTGGGGAGGGGAGGGGGTGACTCTGATTTTTATGGCCACCGTAACAAGTGACGATTCCCGTGTTGATGTAAAAACGTTAGCAGGTTAGTCTCTTGCTGTTTCAAAGATGGGAAATCCACAGGGTTGTGCTCTTTGGGGATCTAGGGCACATGACCCCATTGCCTCCACCTGCTTGTCAGGAGGTCCAAAGCTTTCCCCTCTGTGACTTGCGGTCACATCACTGCAGACTGTGCCCCGAGCTCACGTGGTCGCTGCTCATGAAGACACTTGTCATTGGATTTAGGGCTTGCCTGGATAATCCAGGATTATCTCATCTCAGAATCCTTAATTATATCCGAGAAGTCTTTTTCCAAATATAAAGTCACATTCCCAGGTTCTGGGGAGGAGAACATGACTGATCTTGTTGGGACCCGCTGTGCAACCCACCGTGAGTGAGTGTGGGGATCTTAATACTTTTTCTTTTTTTTTCTCCCCCCATCACGGTGCATGGGATCAAACGGAAGACCTGATACGTTCTAGGCAAGCACTCTACCACTGAACTACCCTCCTCGTCTTTATATTTTTCTGATCAACTAGGTTATTTGCTTTGCTTTTGTTTTGTTTTAGGTGTGTAACAGGTGTTACCTACTGGATTTGCTGTTCCTGGTTTGTTGTTTGCATCTACAAATTTACATCCTTTAACCAGTAATCTCCCTTTCGCCCCTTAAGAAACTGACTTTTTAGTTGGGTGTGGTGGCACATGCCTTTAATCCTAGGAGCTTTGGAGTCCAGAGCCAGGAGGATTGCAGATTTGAGGACAGCCTCCGCAATTTAGCAAGACTCAAAATAAAATCTCAAAATAAAAAAAAAAATCAAAAGGATTGGAATGTAGCCCTGTGATAGATCACTGAGGGTTCAAAAAGAAAAAGAAGAAAAGCAAAATAAAGAAATTGAGTTTTTATTTCAACAGTAACTTATTTTTGGTATTTGCTGTGAGATAAGGATCTGAACTTTGAAAAAATAGTTTCTACTTGGCACGAAGTTTCTTAAATATATGTGTATGAGAGTGCAAAACCCCAGGGAAATCCAGGTGAGGTCTATGGTTTTGTGAATTGTACCAGTGTCAGTATCCTGGTCTGGATAACGTACCATAGTTACAAGGGGTGTCTTCTTGTGAGTCTATAGTTACTAGAAATAAAAAGGGGTCATTGGTGCGGTGCTTACCTACTACGTGTGGGTAAGCTGTGGGTTGGAAGATGGGCATGCAAAAAAAAAATGTGGTGTTCTGATTTTCCGATCCCAGTGGTTAAAAAATTTATTCTTTTATTTATAAAACACATCTTTTTAATATTTGGGAGGGATACCAGGGATTGAACCCATGAGCCACTTCCCCAGACCTTTTTTTTTTTTTTTTAAAGAGAAGACAGTGAGAGAGAGAGAGAGAATCAATTTTTATTGAGTTTTTCACATGGCTTTCGTTGCTCCAACACTTAGTTGTGTACGTGGGTGCTGGGGTTTGAACCCATGTACTTGGGCATGCCAGGCAAACGCCGTAACCACCGAGCCACCGCTCCAGCCCCTCCCTAGCCCTTTTTATATTTTATTTCGAGACAGGGTCTCTCTAAGTTGCTGAGGCACACTTTGAATTTGCAATCCTTCTGCCTCAGCCTCCCATGTCACTGGGATTTGACTCCTGGCTGTAAAACATATCTTAAAGTTGTGATTTTGCAGGCTGGAGCGGTGGCTCAGTGGTTACAGCGCTTGCCTTGCCTGCGTGGGTACGCGGGTTCAAACCCCAGCACCACGTGCGCAGTGACGTGTCCGAGCAACAAAAGTCCATGAAAAACTAAATAAAATTGATTCTGTCTTTCTCTCTCTCTGTCTCACTGTCCTTCTATCTTAAAAAAAAAAAAAAGTTGTGATTTTGCTAGGCTGCTTTAGAATTTTAGTTTAACGTTTAATTTGGGGGAAGTGGACATCGGTGGACATTATTTGATGTAGGAATGCGCTGTATCCTGTTTGCAAAAGTAGTGTTTCATCTTTCAGTTAAGTGTGTCGCTTTGGTCAGGTGATTCACGGATCCTTTGGGGTTTGGTTGTTATTATGAATGGATGTTTTTCCACTTGCACTCTTGCCCTGCGCGTGTTGGTTATATGTCACACTGAATAGGATCCCCACACCCTTTCGAATACATGAAATTCTTTAACTCTGGAAAATGCTTTTCATTCTGCCATTAGAGAAAATGTTTAACAGCCTTCTGCGTTCCTTTAAACCTGCGCTCAGGGGGTTGGGGATTTAGCTCAGTGGCAGAGCGCTTGCCTAGCATGTGCAAGGCCCTGAGTTCGGTCCTCAGCCCTAAAAGCAACAACAACAAACCCACCTGTGCTCGGGAATGGCAGGGTCAGTATCTGCTCAGTCATGTGGATTTAGGTAGCTGTTCTCCATCTAGGTGTGTGTGTGGGCGAGTGGCAGTTCCTTCGGAAGACAGATGGTTATGTTACTACCTTAATTTTATTATTTTCGTACTGGGGATTACACCCAGTAGCGCTTTGCCTTTTATATTGAGGAAGGGTCCTACTAAGTTGCTAAGGCTCCTTCCTGAGCCTCCTGAATCACAGAGATCGCAGGCATACGCCACTGCACCCGGCGTGTTCTGTGATTTTCTTGCTAACTATATTTGCTTGGATTCCGTTTCTTTGGCAGATGGAGAGTGCTATCCCTGGAGGGTCCCATGGTACATTCCTTGGGATGGCGCTGGCCCAACCATGCTGGATGGTCCAGCTAGGTCATTAGTCCAGACTGATCTGAGCTGGTCACAGGCTTCCTCCTCTCTTTTATTCCTTGAAGTGTGGCTGAGCACTGAGGGTGTTCGGCAGGACATTAGGTGGGTGAGCCCCGGTTTGGAAGCAACTTAGTCATGGAAAATGTGTCTTAACCCCTCTCCAGGTCAGTCTTATGAAATCCGACTGCTGGAGAACCGGAAGCTGGGAGACTTTCAAGATCTGAACACTAAATATGTCAAGGTAAGCTTCAGAGGGCTGCTTGCATTCCTGGGGAGGGGATGGTTGGGGTCTGAGCACATGGGCTTGCAGGGAGGGGAAGGGAGGGGAAGGGAGGGACGAGGTGGGCTTCTGCTTGGCCCTCACCGATAAGCTGTAGCCTCCAGTCCTGGAGCACCTTGTCCCAGTGGGAGCAGAAAAACCTAGGCCGGCAGCGTGGAGGGCGAGAGGGGCTTGGGCTGAAGCAGCAGGCTGTGGGTCAGACAGATGCGAATTCAAACCTGGCTTTGCCTCTTACTGAATTGTTCTGGGCTTGTTTGCTCACCTGCACAAGAGGGCTCAAATCAGGCGTGCATATAAAACAGTTGGTCATCCTGAAAAAAAATGGTAGTTGTCATTGTTTTTACCATTGTCAGCGTTGTTGGGGTTCTGGGAGGGAGCAGTAGGGCAAGGAGCCTGAGAACCAGAACCCAGCAAGGAAGCCCCAGGAGAAGAGGCCTTGAGGGTAGGGAGGTGGCTTCTCTGGGGCTCCACGTGGCCTCCCCCATCCAGCTTTCCCTATCTGCTTCCCCAGAGCATCATCCGTGTGGTTTTCCATGACCGCCGGCTGCAGTACACGGAGCACCAGCAGCTGGAGGGCTGGCGGTGGAGCCGGCCTGGGGACCGCATCCTGGACATTGGTGAGTCTCCTGGGCCTGTCCCAGCCTGAGGCTCTTGTGGAGGCTATCTGGACCCATGCCTGCAGGGTTCTTAGCGTGTGGGAGATTGCAGAGGTAACCAGGCCACTGGCTCCTGCCCTTAGGGAGTTCCCTGATTTATTAGGAAAGAAAGTCCTGTGGAATGCAAGGGCCTCCTGTAAGCGGGTTTCCGTGAGGTTTTGCAGAAAGGTGGGAGGCCTTAAATGATTTTGATGAGTTACAAAGGAAAAGGGGTCATCACAGAGAGAGACGGGCAATCAAAACCAAATTTTGGGTGCTCAAGCTCCAGCCCCAATCCTTTATCCCCTTGGGGCCAGATGACTTTTTCAGTTCAGACCTGGAATGACGGTAGGCTTGTGTACCTGTAGCATCAGGGAGTGCTTCCAACAGGCAATCAGACACGGTACTCCATCATGAAATAAAATGACTGCTCACACAAAATAGAATACAGACTCATAAGAGCTCCATGGTGATTCAGGTCAGCTGTCTGTGCAGATGAGTTCTTAAAAACTTGGTTTCCAGAACTTTTGGCCTTTCAGATTGTGGTGCAGGAATTTGAAGCTGTAACGAAGTATCTTTCCCTCAACATTTGGGAGAGGCTGACAGCTGCCCTTCTCTGTGTGTGTGCAGATATTCCACTGTCTGTTGGCATCTTGGACCCCAGGGCCAGCCCGACCCAGCTGAACGCTGTTGAGTTTTTGTGGGACCCAGCAAAGAGAGCGTCCGCGTTTATTCAGGTGAGTGGGGGATCTTTGGGGTCCAGCTTGCAGTTTCTCAATACCAGCCTAACTGGAAGGGTCTGGATAGGCTCCTGCTCTCTGTTGAAGGGAAGGGGACTGAAGGAGAGGGGAAGAGCAAGTGCTGCTCAGAGCCCCAGGGCTGGTTGGACAACAGTGATGGGAAAAGGACTTGAAATGTTCTAGGTTTCCATTTAAAAATCAGTATCTCCTAGCCTAGATAATTGGAAGTAAATATTTTTTCCTCTATAATTTCTGTTATAAATGAGTTAGTTCACTGTCTGCTCCGGGTGTGGGTCCCACCTTGCATGATCCAGCCCTGGAGAGCAGTGGGCGACGGGTGTGGCCGAGGCTTTGTGGGGTAGGTCTGGGCTCCTTGGCTCTCACCCACTCTTGCTGTGTGTCTCTGACCAAATTCCCTCCCACGTTGAGCCTCTTAGTTTCCACCCATTTTATATGTCAGAAAATGTGTATAAAGCCATCAACTCAATGCCTACTCATGGGAATCACTCGAGAAAAGTCACAATTACATTAATCTTATTGTGTGCAAATTTTTTTCCATTTGTATTGGCTCCTTTTAAAAATTATGATTACAATGTTATGTTGCAATAATATATTGTATTATTATAATATTAGTGCAGCATTCTAACAATAAATATGTATTCAGTGCCTTCTGTATAGCAGGTGCTTTTATCAGAAATACAGAAATGGTCCCAGTATTCTGGTTATGCATTGAGCCTGGCCCGGCTATGCTGGATGGCCATCCTGAGATCCGGAGGATGTGCTAAGGGAGACATCCTTGGATGAAGAGGGTGGGACTGCGGTGGCCTGGAGCGATGGCATGCATTTAACTGCTCCCCCAAAGTCAAGGGGCACAGGTGGAAGGGCACGTCCTACGGGTAGAGGAGGGAGGCTGTTGACCTGCTCGTTGGGCGCTGTGTTGTGGAAAACAGGGAGGTAGAGGCAGGTGTGCAGAGATAGAAACCTGCGTGAGAGCCCGGGGAATTTAGACCTGTCCTTGCACCCCCATCTGACTACCTGTCCTCCCAGGTGCACTGTATCAGCACGGAATTCACCCCCAGGAAGCATGGGGGCGAGAAGGGAGTGCCTTTCCGGGTGCAGATCGACACGTTTAAGCAGAATGAGAATGGGGAGTACTCGGAGCACCTGCACTCGGCCAGCTGCCAGATCAAGGTGTTCAAGGTAGGACATCTTTGCCCTTTGTACCTGGTCTTCCGTCACGTCTCCTTGCAATGACATCACAAGGTTGACCCTTGCGATTGCTCTCAGAGGCCCAGCCAGGAATGTGGCAGGCTCCTAGCCTAGGGCTTCTGCCTGGACACTTAGTAGGTGTGAACTGCACATCTGTCTGGGGACATGGGTCTGTCCCCACCCTTGTCCCTGTGCTGCTGGGTCCTCTTCTCACCTGTGGCACCTGCTCCATTTTCTTTGGAAGCATTGGGATCTCTGGATGTTGATACTTGACCCTGCTGTAAAAATGATTGGATTTGCACAGTTTTAGATTTTTCTTTTCTTTCCAAACACCATCTATGTCGTTGCCCATGGATTCTCACATGAAGTCAGGCAGTCCCGTTCATGGGGCCTGATCGTTTTTCTCTCTGCAGTGCCTTTCCCTTAGAAAAAGAGGATTGAAGCCAGTGCAGTGGTGAATGCCTGTAATCCCAGCGCCTCGAGAGGCTGAGGCAGGAGGATCGCTGGTTCAAAGGCAGCTTCGGCATTTAGTGAGGCCCTAAGCGACTTAGAAAGACTCTGTTTCAAAATTAAAAAAGAAGAAGGCCTGGGGATGTGGCTCCATGGTTAAGCAACCTTGGTTCAATCCCATGTCTGAAAATTTTTAAAAATTTAAAAATAACCAAGAAAAGGGCTGGAGTGGTGGCTCAACGGTTTCAGCGCTTGCCTGGCAAGCATGAGGACCCGGGTTCAAACCCCAGCACCACGTACACAACTAAATGTCAGAGCAACGAAGGCCATGTGAAAAACTAAATAAAGTTGTTTCTGTCTTTCTCTGTCTCTCTCACTGTCCCTCTCTCTTAAAAAAAAAAAAAAAACCCGAGAATGTAGTGCAGTGGTAAAGTGCTCTGGGTTCAATCCCAGTATCAAAGAGAGAGTGCTGAGTGCTTGCCTAGCATGCATGAGGTCCTGGGGTTCCATCCCCAACATCAGGGGGAAAACGTATGAATCTTGGAGAAACATTTTTCTTTCTTTTTTTCTTTCTCTCTCTTTTTTTTCTAAGACAGAGGGACAGTGAGAGAGAGAGAGAGAGAGAGAGAGAATCAGTTTTATTTAGTTTTTCACGTGGCTTTTGTTGCTCTGACACTTCATTGTGCACGTGGTGCTGGGGTTCGAACCTGCGTCCTCAGGCATGCCAGGCAAGCACCGTAACCACTGAGCCATCGCTCCAGCCCCTTAGACAAGCATGTTCATAGGCACTTTCTATTTCTTCCCTTCTTGCTTAATCCCCTCCCTTCTCCTGTCACCTTATTTCTCTCTCCAGTCTGCACGGATTGTTTCCTGAAGATGGCAGCCAGCATTCTTGCTGGTGGTCCCTTGTGTCCTCAGGGAGGTGCAGAGATGCTGTAACGCCCGAGTCGTTACCTGGGCATGAGGATGGGCTGGGTCCAGGCAGGCCTGCAGCCCCATCTCCTGGGCACCTAACCTGTCTCTTTGGCTGGGCGACTCCAGCAGGTGCCTATAGAGAAAGGGTGGAGCTACTTCCAGGGTGGAATTGCCTTGAGTAACCATACCTACTGTGTCTGTCCCATCTTCATGTCTGGGTGAATTTGGAACCTGATTAAAAAAAAAAATCCATCGTTTGGTATTGGAACTCCAAGAATGAGTCCTTTCAGACAGGGCCTCATTACAGAGGAAGATGGGTCTGGGTTGGTCTTCCTGAGCCGGAGCAGGGATGTGGAGATGAATACCCTCAGGTAGATGCATAGTCCTGGGGCTGAGCAGTGAGGCTGTTTGTAAGTAGCCTGGTGGCCCCTGAAGCTGGGACCACAGGGTCTGGTACCTACCGAGCCCTTGGTCTGGATTTGGGGAACATGCCAGTCCCTGGAAGAACAGTAGAAGAAGTGATGCTGTCTGGCTCCGGAGGACTGTGGGCCAAGGATTCTGTGGCCCTGGGCAGGCTCAGTGGATTAGGGCACCAGACAGGGAAGGGGAAGTGGTATTGAGAACATGAGTTTGTCCTTCCTGCTGGAGGAGTAGCAGCCTTCAGAAACTTACTTTGGATTAGGGAGTCTTGATGGGAAGTCTTCCAAAGGAAGTTGAACTCCTCCATTGTTTTTAATTCTTATTGCTACCCCTAGATTTAGTGGCTAAAATTTTTATTTTATTTTATTTGGCACCAGGGACTGAACCCATGGGTACTTAACCACATCCCCAGCCCATTTAACTTTTTTAAATTTTTATTTCTTTATTTTAAAGAGAGAGGGAGAGAGTGAGAGAGAGAGAAAAGCGAGAGGATCCACTTTATTTAGTTTTTCATCTGGCCTTTGTTTCTCTGACACTTAGTTGTGTGTGTGGTCTTCCTGCATGCCAGGCAAGCGCTCCAACTGCCGAGCCAGAGCTCCAGCCCTTGACTTTTTCTTTTGAGGCAGGATCTCTCTAAGTGTCTTAGGGTCTCACTGAGTTGCTAAAACTAGCCTTGAACTTGTGATCCTCCTGCCTCAGCCTCCTGAGCCGCTGAGAGTATAGACGTGTGTGCTGTCACTGGAAAATTAAGCACGTTAATTACCTGAAGGATTTGAGATTTACCTAGGCAATGTAGTGAAAGCCTGTTTCAAAACAAACAAACATGTACACTGACTATTTTACAGTGCTGGTGGTCAGGAATCTGACGAGTTGGACTGGGCTGAAGCAGGCCTGTAATTCCTTCCCGGGAGAATCGTTTTGTCCCTTTGGCAGTATCTAGAAACTACTCCATTCCTTGGCCTGGGGCCCCTGACTCCATATACTACATAAAAAAGAGCCAGCCTGTCCTTTTTTTTTCTTTCTTTTTCTTTTTTAAAGAGAGAGGGCCAGAGAGAGGAGAGAGAGGGAGAGAGAATCAATTTTACTTAGTTTTTCAAGAGGCCTCCAACACTTTGTTGTGTATGTGGTGCTGGGGTTTGAACTCGTGTCCTCGTGCATGCCAGGCAAGCGCCTTAACTGCTGAGCCACCGCTCCAGCCCCAGCCTGTCCTTTCATAGGGTATCATCCCAGTGTTCTCTGCTCCTTCCTTCCATTTTTTTCCCTTCCATTTTTGAGACACGCAGGATCATCTTCCTGCATCTCAAACATTGTCTGCAAACGTACTTCCCCCTTTGCCACGTACGGTAATACATCCACAGGTTCTGGAGGTTAGAGTATATTCATCTTTGGGGGGACCATTATTCTTCAGGCTGCTTACACCCAGACACTGGGCACTGCAGGTTCTGGGACTTTTGTCCACTCTGGGGTCTGGCCTTTTTCTTGCACCCTGGGCATCTCCGTGGCTGCATGGCTGGTGGGCCTGGCCTGGCCTGTGGGTTCGATGCTGTTCTGTTGACCCCTCTGCCCTGCCACCTGCAGACCCACACATGCGCCGCCTCAGGCGGAAGCTTTCTCTTCATCCAGCACATCCGTTTAACTCTGCTTTCCCTGCTTGCGCCCTGGGAATGAGACACTGCTGGGTGGCAGATGAGAGGGGAGCAAGGGCTGGGCTCTGCCTTGTCCCCACAGCCCCCTCTAGCTCCCCTTTCTGCACCTCCAGCCAGAAGCTTGGGCTTGAGGACTCTTCCCACTAAGCTCCTTGACTGCCCACTAGGTGCTGCTTAGGGAGTTTGGCTGGAAGCTTATCTGAGTCCTCGAGAGAAGGCCTTGGCATTTCCTGCAAACAGGAACAGATCCTGGTCACCTGAAATGGGCTCCTCGAGATGCCCTGGGAGATGTGCCCACTTCTCTGCTTGTTCTCATTCCCCGAAATGTTCACATAGGTGTGCAGAAGCCAGGCTGAGCTGATTTAATCTGTCCACCGTCCTTCCGGTCCTCGCCACCTGTCCAGTTGCTGGAAGCCCTGCTGGTTGGAGTTGCTCTATGCATCTTTGTGGGGCATTGGGGTCTGTGGAAGAAAGAGCCAACCCTTCTCTGACCAGCCAGCTCCAGGCCACATGAGGCTGTGCTGTGGCCCCTCCACATTGAGGCCTGGCCACGCTCTAGCTGTAACTGGTGGCTTCTGGGTACAGGGGAGAGACCTCTTAGAGGGACAGGAGCTTGAAGGTGGAGAGGAGAGGTTAGGTAGGGCTGCCACCTACTTGGCCCTCACTGAAGGCTTGATTTGTCATTCATGTCCCCATTTGGCCCTGCAGACCTGTGTCTGTCCAGGATGGGTATCAATCCCTAAAAACCCTTGACCTAGGAGTTGAGGCACACTCCAGAATGAAAATTCCCAAAGGTGGACTTTTTGCTGCCATGTGTACTTAGCACAACTGCTCAGCACCAAGAGTGGGAGCTTGGGAGAGGGTACAGGGAGCCCTGGAGGGTCCCTAGATGGGGCTGCCCACCTGAGCAGTCACAGGCAGACCCTGACCCTGGACATCAAGTGCCAGGTCTGTGGTCCTGAGGAACCACTCGGACTTCATCAAGCCTCCTGATCATAAAGACAGAAAGGCTGGTAGCTCTGAGGCCTGGCCACCCTTTATAAGTGGCTCAGCTTCACTGGGCTCCCAGGACCGGCATCCTGTCCTGTTGTCACTTAGCCATGTCGGGACAGTACCGTGCACATGGATGGTGAGCTGGGGTCTCGGCTCGAGTGCTCAGAGTCGGAGGCAAGTGTGCAACCAGCATGTCACAGCCACAAACATGAAACAGACCCCAGCCAGCACCTCTTCACTCTCCGTGGAGAGCCCCAGGAATGCATTGCAATTTGTCCTGGCTCCTTGGGATTCCTTTCCATGAGCAAGTGGCCATTAGTAGTGGTCTTTTCTAAGCAGTTCCCAGGAGGAGCCAGGTGACAAGAGTTCCCATGTGTTTGGACACAGAAGGACTAGGTAGCAGAGTTGCTGTGCTGTTGACGAGGTCCTGCCCGCACTCAGTGGCCCCAGAGCTAGCAAGGAGCCTGCTGGACTAGAACCTGCCTCCTTGGCCTTTTTAGACTAACTGGACCCTGTGCTTCGCACTTCCAGCCCAAAGGAGCTGATCGCAAACAGAAGACAGACCGGGAGAAGATGGAGAAAAGAACGGCTCAGGAGAAGGAGAAGTACCAGCCATCCTACGAAACCACCATCCTCACAGAGGTGAGGGCACAGAATTTTCCAGGGCCCTCTGCCAGCAGCACGTCTGTGGTTTAGTCTTGGAAGGTTTCCCACCTGGGTGAGGGCTCCACTGGAGCCCATTGAGTTGTGGCGACTCCTGTTCATCTGATAAGACCCACAGGCTGGGGAGGCATTCCAGAAACCACTGTGAGCTATCTGCTGTCTTTGAATGCATTTGTGCTTTTCAAAAATGAGGATATTTTTGTTATTTTGAATGGGTACTAAGTTTGCATGGTTCAATGTTCAAAATAGCGAACAACCCAAAATAGCCCTCTTATGGCCCACGCGGGCCTCTCAGCTTCTCAGTCCAGGGCAACCGGGATTTCAGGTACCATCAGCCTGGCTCTCTCTGTGCAGGGGGCAAGGTACACATTTTTGCTCTGCACACCAACTGTACGTGGAGACACACTGTTCGGCATCCTCCTTTTTCCATTGGCGCATTTGGCATCTGTTCCCTGTGCTTTCATAGTTTCTTATCCAGCTGTGTCATTCATGTGTGACGGTCTGTTGGGGGCGGGGGTCTTTGCAGGTTGTCACTGCACATGGGGATGCAGCGAGTACCTGTGCACTTGCAGGTTTGCACGTGGGAACAGCATCTGCAGGGCTCCATTCCCAGAGGAGTGAGAGTGTTTAAGCGCTGGGTTTTTTGGGGGTGGGCTGGGAATGGGACCAGGGCCTCGTGCTTGCTGGGCAAGTGATCTATCTCTGAGCTCCAGCCCCAGCCCCAGCACGAACCATTTTCTTGAGTAGATAGTGAAATGTGTTTTCTCTTAACCCTGACACCAAAGACAGCCTGCTGCAGCTGTCTTTATGTCCGGGGGACTTCTGCAGTGTTCCTTGTCACGGGCTCCTCCTCTTTCTGTCATGGGTCACAGCCAGTGTCTCCACTTTTACTGAGCTCTGATTTTTTTTTTTCCCCAATGCTGGGGATTAAACTCAGAGTCTTGCACAAGCTAGGCAAGTGCTCTACCCCTGAGCTACAACCCTCGCCCTATTATGTTTTTTTATTTTTATTTTTATTTTTATTTTTAACAACCATTCCTCATTGGGTTCTGGAATCAGACCAACTAACTGGCATTGATGGTTGTTCTTTGAATAATAGGATGTACTCACAAGGCATGTGTAAGACCCATGCTGGCCCTGGGGGGCAGGATTTGTGGCTGTGTTAAGGGCAGGGCTTGGGCACAGAATGTCTAAGGAAAAGGTGCTGGTGCTCCTGTTCTTAACGTGCCTGTGTGTGTGTGATAAGCCACAATGCAGGAGGGCATTTCCACTAAGACGGCGTGAAAGCCGGTGAGGTGTTACTACGGTGACACACGCCTGTAGTAACCTCAGCTACTCAGGAGACCAAGGCAGGATTGCCAAGTTCAATCCCAGCCTGGAGAACCTAGCCCTTGTCTCAAAATAAAAGAGTGAAGCAGGGGTGGTGGTGCATGCCTGTAATCCCTGCTGAATGGGAAGCGAAGGCAGGAAGATCGCAAGTTCAAAGCCAGCCTCAGCAACTTAGCAAGAGCCTAAGAAACTTAGCAAGACTGTATCTCAAAATAAAATATAAAAAAAGAGGGGGAGGCTGGAGTGGTGGCTGAGTGGTTAGAGCGCTTGCCTGGCATTCCCCAGCACCATATGCACAACTGGATGTCAGAGAAATCAGAACCAGATGAAAAATAAATAGAAATAGATTGTTTCTCTCTCTCTCTCCCTCTCTTTATTTTTATTATTTATTTATTTATTTAAAGAGAGAGGGACAGAGAAAGAATCAATTTTATTTAGTTTTTCATGTGGCTTTTGTTGCTCCAACACTTTGTTGTGTATGTGGTGCTGGGGTTCGAACCTGCATTCTCGCACATGCCAGGCAAGTGCCATAACAGCCAAGCCACCACTCCAGCCCCTCCCTCTCTCTTTATTAAAAAAAAAAGAGTTTTGGGGATGTGGTTCAGTGGTTAAGTACCTTTGGGTTCAATCTCTGGTACAATAAACACTTAAAATAAAATAAAAAGTAAAAAGGTATGAGGATGTATTTAAGTGGCAGAGAGTACCCTGGGCTCAATCCTTGGTACCACAAAAAAAAACAAAAATAAACAAACAAAAGGAAAAAAACCAGACTGTGGTTAATGATTAGTACTGGGGTTTTATCTGACTGAGGACAACGGTGGCTGGGGAGCACTGTACCAACAGAGCACTGTCCCACCCTCTGCCTGCAAAGAGGCGTCCTGACCTAAGGGCTGCTTTTTGTGGATTTAGAACCCAAGACCATTTTCTCCTATGCTGGTGACACTACTGGGAGTATCCCTCACCTAGTGGTACCTTTCTCTCTGAGCCTCGATTTCTTGGTTCCTCTCTTGGCTTCCCCAGCTGAGGCGAGGTGTTGGTGAGCTTCCTGTGGTGCCCACCAGCGACCTCCTCAGTGGGTGCTGGAGAGCCCACTGAGCCATGACCTCAGGAGGTGCCAGCTCCCCGTCCTATCAGCTCATCAGCTTTCCTTCTTGAGCCGCAGGATTAGCACCAACAAATTCCAGCTCATGCTCACAAGAGTTAAATATTTACCAACCCTCGGGTTTGGTGGGTGATAGTAAATCTTCAGGAATGCTTCCAGTCGGCTCTTTCCAAGGTGATGTCACTGCCAGAGAGGGAAGAACAGGTAACTTGTCATCTCACTTCCCTGGCAAACAGAGCCTGGAGGGCTTTGGATTCTCTGGGAGATTCCCACATGTGTTCAATTTGGGCTTCTGCAGGGCAGGTTGCTCAAGGGCAAGATCACATCATCTGTGTTTCTGTGTCTCCAGCGCCTCCAGCAGGATGCCTGGAATGGAATAAGCATGCATGGAGTTGCGCTAGGAGATGCGCTAGGAGATGGGCTAGGAGATGCCCTAG
>PVKS010024960.1:0-30448 GCA_004027875.1 Aplodontia rufa | reverse complement strand
AATAAAATTAATAAAATTGATTCTCTCTTTTTCTCTCTTTCCCTCTCTCTCTCTCTCTGTCTCATAAAAAAAAAAAAATAAGGACCAGAATGGTAGCTCAGCAGTTCGAGCACTTGTCTGGCATGCACAAGGACCCAAGAACCACATATACAACTAAGTGTTGGAGAAACAAAGGCCAGATGAAAAAAATGCTGATTTGCTTGCTCACTCTCTCTCTCTCTTCCTCTCTCCCTCTCTTTATAAAGAAAAAAAACTTTAAAAATAATAATAAAACAAAAATCTAGATAAATAGATGATAGTAGATAGATGATGATTGACAGGCAGTGGACAGATGTACAATAGAAAGCACTGAAGTTGGTCCAATTTAAATGAAATAAAATATGCACAATGTTCAGCAGAATGTCTAGCACAAACAAAAGCCTCCAAATATGAAGTATTATCACACCACAGCAGACCCTGAAGCCGATGTGGAGGGAAGAGCAGGACCAAACTCTAATCGCTCTTCAGAAACTTCCCCACATCAATAGAAATCCCTCCGGGCACTTTTCATGGTCTTCTATTTGTCCTTAAATTGAGTTGTGCCCCTGTGGACTCACTTCTCACAAGATGCTCTGACAGTTTTGAACGAGCCCACCATCCATGGCTGTCAACTCTGGTTGGAAACCACAGCCGCCACTCATGGACATGGACAGTGGCCTTCACCAGTGCAGAGGAAGCCACAGGAACAGAGACAAGAAGCCAGCAAATCAAAGTCAGAGATGTTTGGCTACAAGGAGATAACCTGAAGCCATGCCTCTCTGTCACAGGCTTGGGGACAGGGCTATAATGTACTAAGTGAGCCAACCTCAAAGACGAGGGAGACAAGCCATAGCAGCCATCTGTTTCCTCCCTGCCTTGATGGGTGAGCTGGAGGGAGGGAGGAAGCAAGACCGGAAACAGAAAGGAAAACACAGCACCTACATCCCCTACCTAAACATGGTGGGACTGTGGTCCAAGACATTCCCAAAGGACCACACTACAAAACTGCTCAGAAACCTGTGTGGAACTGGAAACCCGCAAGGTCAGCAGCGCCAGTCTTTAAGACACTCCGTGCAAGTGTATTGACAGGGGCTTGCTGGAGGCAGGCACATGGACCTGCTTAGGTGACTCCAGCCAGCTCTGGAAGGCACCTCACATTTCCCCATGACTGGGAGTCACAGAAGCTCAAGTTCGTTGAGCTGTGGCAGGGAAAGGTGTCTTAGGTTCAAACACTGTGGCAATTTGCATGGTAATTTACACTGCAGCCCTTTGTCCCCCTGTCATCCCAAAGAAGCTCTCCCAAAAGTTGAAGGAAAGCAGCTCGATGTTTACACCCCACTTGACACACTGTGATTTTACCCCCTCTTGCCAGACAGAAGGGGAGGGGACAGAGGGGGTAGGTTTTATTGTAGTGGCTGGAGTTCTTTGACATGGCTCAGTAGAGGGGCTGGAAGGAAGACGGGGTAAAGTCATCATCTGGCTGCACTGTAAGAAAACCTAATATTGGAAACTACTTGTGATTAGCTACAATACAACCTTTCAAGTCGCAGTAAAAAATTATTTCCTCTACTGATTAATGCTCTTCATTTTTCAAAATACATTTCCACTTATTATCTCTGGTGGGGGAGAGAAAGTTTTATACTAAAGCATAAGAGAAAAAAATTGTTTCCTGAAAATAAGAAGAATTAGAAGAAAAACCCTACCAGAGTGACACAGTGCAATGTGAAAGCCATACAGAAGGAAGTGGGGGCAGGTGGGGACAAGTTCTTTTGAGGACATAGACAAGTCACTTCCTCTTCCTAGGCTCCAGATCATTTTCTGGAAGAGAGAAGACTTGAATGAGGCTACCGAGAGAAAGCCCTGGAAGTGTGAGATGCTGCCACCCCTGCTGCTGATGATGGTGATAATGACAGTGATGATGGTGGTGGCAGCCCATCACAGTGGCATGTGCTTGTATCCCAGCTATCCGGAGGCTGAGATGGGAAGCTCACATCAGTCCAGGAGTTCCAGGCCAACCTGGGCAACATAGCAAGACCCTGTCTTACAAACAAATAAATAATGGTGGTGGGGGTGATCTTGGTAATTATGCTGATGGTCACAGAGATGACCATGCTAATGATGACAGTCCCAAGACAAGCATGATCGTGATCACAATCACGAAAGTGATAATAACTAAACATGTATTAAGACATTATAGGCTGGAGCAGTGGCTCAGCATTACAGCATTTGTCTGGCATGCACGAAGACCTGGGTTCAAACTCTAGCACCACAAACACAACTAAGTGTCAGAGAAACAAAGATGCATTTTAAAAAATAATAAAATTGATTCTCTCCAAGAAAACGAAGTATTATAATGCCAGACACTGTGTGAATCACTTAGCCACTTACTGTGCTTTACTTAATTGAACCCTCACAACAATTGTCAAGCTGTCACACGCATGCATGTGCTCACCCACACTTCACACATAAGAAAACTGAGTCTCAGAGAGATTAAGAGATTTGTCCAAAACAATGTTGGAAATAGAACTCAAGCTCAGGCGGCATTCTCCAGTTCCACACTATTGCTCATGCTATAATAGAGACTAATGGCCTTACGACAGAAGAGGCAAAATTTCTTCTGCATCCCATTTTGAAATTTTCCAAAACCACAATCCTCCCAGAAAAAAAGAAAGAAAGAAGCTGAATATGCAATGCCCAAGGTGCTTCTAGCATCAAAGAGGTTGAAGTCGGGGGCTTATTTCTGTGACCCTGGGACTCCCAAGTGTGAAACCCACCTGTGCAGACATCCAGGTCCCTGGAGGGTAGGGCTGCAGCTCCCATGCTGTGGAAACACCCCGAGGATAGGGCTGTCTGGGGAGTGCAGCATCATTGCTTTGTTGGTGCCACTAAAGAACATGTCAAAGAGGAGCATTAGGAATTAATCCACCCAGGAGTAACGAGCTAAAAAATGCAATTTGAAAAGGCGCATGCAGCCGGTGACAGCTTCAACCAACCTGTCAGAAGTACAAGCAGATAGAAAATTCTAGCTTTCCATTAAGGGCAGAGTACTTTGTTTTACTTTCAAATGATTCAAAAAAACAACCTGCTCGAGGTGGGTGGCATGCTACATTTTATACCCTACAGGAAACTGTCATGAAAGATCCTTACAGCTTCACCAAGCAGCTCCCCTGCGACAGCCAAGGGAAAAAAAAACACAAAGACCATAAAACCCAGTTCGGAATCACTGCACCTGTGAACTAGCAAGATCAAAGGCAGACTTCGTTTATAAAAAGCCCAGTGTCAGCACTAAGAGGGAGTTGACACGAAGCCATGACGAATTTAAGACATGGCTATGTTCATTCCTATCATTATCCAATCATGTCTGTTCACCTTGTCTCCCCAACTAGATTAGAAGCCTTCTGAAGCCAGCAGTTATAAGACTCATTGCTCTAATTTCCCCAACCAGCACAGAGGCAGCATAGCCTGGCCATCAGTTTCTCTATCAAGAAAAATCAGTCTTATGCTGACCCACATCGAGGGTCCCTGGAGTCACTTGAGGCCAAAGATGATCATCGTTGCATCTGTCATTTTTCTCTACTGATAAGAAGATGACTGCAAACTGAACCATAACTTCCCCTAGCAACAACCTCATGATTGGGAGTTCCATTGCTAATCATGAATTCAGCATCAGATCAATCACAGATACGACTACAATCACTTAAATAAAATGCGCAATCATTCAAACAAGTAAGATGATGCTCCCAGGAGCAGAGTGTCAGTGCCTGAAGGTGCTTTCGTCAGCGGCCTAGCTGCAGAAGTTGAGGCCAGGGAAGGCCAAGGCACTCGTGCCACCCCCCAGGAGTCCATGGCAGAACTGGGACTTGCCCTCCAGTCAGGAGTCCTCTCTCCACAACAAGCCCCTGTGGAGGTGTCATAATATTGACATAAATATTCATCTTCATTCATTCAAAGTATTTGTTTAAAATTGAAACTTTTACTGTACCCTAAGTCAGAATTCCCCCAAGAGGTTTTCCTAATAATCATCCCACCGAATGCCCACAGATGCTGGGTATTCACCCATGTAATTTTAGCCCTCACTCTTACCTCTCTGCACTCAGTTACAGAAATGCCAGGACCCCCCTTTCCTTGCCAAAGGGGCTTCCAGGGAGATTCTGAAAACATGAAGGAATGGTAGGTGATTAATGGGTGGGAGGCTGTATTCATTTTCTGTTGCTGCCATAACAATTTGCCGTAAATGTAGTGGCTTCAAATAATACCTGTTTATTGTCTCATAGAACCCTATAGGTCACAAGTCCACTGGGCTCAGAAGGGTCTCACAAGGCCAAAGGCAAAGCATTAGCCAGTAGATTAGGGCTCACATCTGGAGGCTCTGGGGGGAATCTACCTCCAGCATCATTCAGAGGGCAGAACGTCTGTCTCGTGAAGTTAGAGGACTGAAGTCCCCATGGTTTCCTTGCTGGTCATTAGCTGGTGGCCCTTCTCAGCTTCTGCCGCCCGCCCATGTTCCCTCTTCACAGCCAGCAACAGGGCACCGAATGGTGTCCTTTCCTCTGGTGTTTTGAACTTCCTCGACTTCCCATCTGATTTACTTTTCCATCTTTAAGGGCTTGTGTGATAATATTGAGTCCATGCCAGATAATCCTGGATATCACTAGCATAAGGTCAGCTACTGGTAAGCCTAATTACATCTGCAAAAACCCCTTTAATCACATAATGTGACATATCCAAGGGCAGGTTAACAAGGGGCAGAGATCATGGAATCAAAATCTGCCCACACAGAAAGTAAGCACCCTCCACAAGCTGCAAATAGCTATGGCTCCAGGGTCCTTCAGAGATCAGCAGTTTGCTGAAGCCGCCCTGCATCCCAGCAGCAAGTCTCAGAATCTCCCCAGTTCCACCACCTGTTTGCCCCTTGGCAGCCCTGGAATCATCCCCCGGATTGTAGAAACAAGTGTGGTGAGTTTCCAGGTTCCGCTAATCCCATGTCTACCCTCTGAGTTGGAGCAACTTCCTTTAGCTATGAGCATCACATTTGAAATTAGATCTCTGTATCCCCTACCTTATTTTCATTTTCCTGAATGAACTCTGATGGGGGGAGGTACTACATGATAAGGGCTCTGTGAGCTTGGGACATTGAACCAAACAAGTTGGCCACTTTTTTTCCTTCCTGCAGGACCTCCTAGATCATTGACTGTGTGAATGGCCGTTGTGACCGTCGGAGAAGGAGGTGGGACCTGAAGCATCACTGTTTCTGAAACACTGTGTATAAGAGGAAACTGTTTTGCAGAGCACCTCGTGGGGTTGACATTTGTGGAACTTTAAGAAACACTGTCTTAGTTGAAATCCTCTCCAGTTATCACATTAGCTCTAATTAGCACTAAATATTTGATTAACAAAAATTGTAGGTATGTTTGTGGAATGTGGAAGAGCGCTTGGGAGTTGATTCTGATGGCGAGGGAGTTCGGGCTGCCAGTTAAAACTTGCTTTCACAATCAGTGTCCCACAGTCACCTTTCTTTGACACATTGAAGGTCATATCAAAGAACTGTCATCCTAAAGACAGCCGTTGGTGAAGGCACTTAATGAGGCTAGGATTCCTTCCAGCTCTTGCCTCTAGGAGTCCAAACTGTGAATGTGCACATAGCAGACAGCTCCTCCTGCTGTCCTTCTCCTCCCACCCCCACCCAGGTCGCACTTGGCTCCCTCACTCGCTCACCCGGCAGAGCAGATGGACACGATGTCAAGGGCAACCCCAAAGGAGAAATGGATTGAAGCCGTCACAAAAGTCCCCAACAACAGAAGAAGGGTTAAGTAATCCACCCCCCCGGATGAATTCTTACACATTCATTAAAAATGGTAATTATGATGACTTTGCAGCAAGATGGAGAAAACGCTTATGATATAATTAATGCTAAGTGGAAAAATGCAGAACACAAAATGATAGCTACACCATGATTATGACTCCTTAAATTATATGTTCATGGGGACAAAAACTGGAAGGGAACATGGAAAAAATAAAAATAGTTTAATTTGTCGGGGATGACAGTGGTGTCATGGGTGAATTTTTTTCTCATTTTTTTTCAGCTAATGGTTCTATAATGCCAAGCAAATTTGCAAAAGCTAAAATTAAAAAATAGGTTTGAGAATGTGGAAATGGGAGACGACATGCATTCATTCTCATTTGCTTGAGGGCGAGAGAGAAGGATCTCTGTCAAAGGATGGGAATAATCAACCTGATTTTTATATCAAAATGCAATTTGGTTTCTTGCTTCTTGGAAGACAGAGCATCAGGCATCTGAGTAACCAAGTAGGCACTACTTGGGAGAGACAAGCTATGGTCTAGAGTTCTATCTTGGATTCGCAAGGCTGCTGTAACAAAAATCCCATGAACTAGGCGACTTTTAACCAACAAATATTTCTCACAGTTCTGGCAACAGATTCTCACAGATTTGGTGTCTGGTGAGGGCTGCTTTTTGGTTCCTACACAGCAACTTCTCACTGTACCCTCACTTGATGGAAGGGCTGAGAGCTCTCTGGAGTCTTTTTTGCAGGACACTAATCCCTTTCATGAGACTCCACCTTTATGGCCTAGTCACCTGCCAAAGGGCTCCATCTCCTAATACCATCACCTTGGGAGTTAGGATTTCAACTGTGAGTTTGAGGGGAAGAGAAACATTCAGACCACTGCAGGGTCTGCTCTGAGTGGCGATTCTACACCCCCACAACTGGAACGTAAGCATCATTTTGACAGGAAAGCAAGAAGATAAAAGGGGTTTTTGCTGGGTACAGGTAGGAACAGAGAGTCCTTCCAAAGAAGGACTAGCAGAGTGAAAACTGAATAGAACCCATTCACCCAGGAGGTTGTCTGAGAGGAGTGGTAGCAGAGAGATGCCAAGGGAAGAACTGCACCAGCCACAACCCAGGGCACTTCATCAGCTAACAACCCCAGCTCTGAGTTGAAGGACACTCATGTATACATCTGCCCTATTACACTTTGGATATGAGATGTTTTAGTTGCCTTTTATGCTGCTGTGACTAAAAGACCTGACAAGAACAATTTTAGAGGAGGAGAAGGTTTGGGGGGCTCATGGTTTCAAAGGTCTCAGTCCTTAGACTGCAGGCTCCATCCCTCAGGGATCAAGGTGAGGCAGAGCATTGTGGCAGAAGAGTGTGGCGGAGGAAAGTGGCTCAGGGCATTGTAGTCAGGAAGGAAAGAGAGAGACTCCACTAGCCAGATACAAAATATACACCCCAAAGACACACCCCAACGACCCACCTCCTCCAGCCACACCCTGCTTGCCTTCAGTTACCACCCAGTCAATCCCCGTCAGCGGATTAATTCACTGATTGGGTTAAGGCTCTCATAACCCAATCGTTTCATCTCTAAGCCTTCTTGCACTGTCTCACACAGGAGCTTTGGGGGACACCTCACATCCAAACCATAACATGAGATGTCTCCCAAAAGCTCACATGTGAGGGCTGGAGCGGTGGCTCGGCGGTTACCACACTTGCCCAGCATGCCCAAGTACACGGGTTCAAACCCCAGCACCCACATACACAACTAAGTGTTGGAGCAATGAAGGCCATGTGAAAAACTAAAAATTGACTCTCTCTCTCTCTCTCACTCATTGTCCTCTCAAAAAAAAATTTTTTTAAAAAAAGCTCACATGTGAGACAACGCAAGAATTTTCAGAGGTAAAATGATTAGAATATAAGAGGTATAACCCAATCAGTGGATTAATCCACTGACGTGGATTAACTAGGCAGAAACTGCAGGCAGATAGGGTACGGCTGGAAGAAGTAGGTCACTGGCGGCTTTTAGGGTTTACACTTTGTCCAATAAATGCAGCGCTCCCTCCCCTGCCCCCGCCATGATGTTCTTCCTCACCTCAGGCCCAGAGCTATGAAATCGGCCAACCACAGACTGAACCTCTGAAACTGTGAGCCAAAATTAACATTTTCCTCCTCTATGCTGTTCTTGTCAGGTATTGGTCACATCTCTGTCAGCCCAGAGGGAACTTGCGGACTAGCCAGATGATGACAGGACCCCTGCAGTCACAGTGACATGTGGAACATTTGGAGATAGGTGGAAGGGAGCATGGGCTGAACAAGGCTAAGAAAGAACGGCAGGTTGGGAGCTCAGGATGGCACTTGCAGTGGGCAGGACTCCCCTCATCACCCTTGTGGAGGTGCTTGGCTGAGAGTTAGCCCTGAGGAGTGGGAGTGGTGGGTGCTCAGAAGCCAGGTTGTGTGGAGGGAGGGAGGGAAAAGGAAGAGGTTTTCCTCCAGGGCTGAAAGCATCCCGCCTCACATACCTTATCAGGGAAGCTGCACACCTGTCCAGGTTACCCAGAGCCTCAGCTACCTGCAATGTCTGAGTTCAAAAAGGTGAGTGGAGAGAGCAGCGTGCACAGGCGTGGAACAGGCTGAAAAGCGACCTCCCACAGAAGTCCACCCCCTCATCCCTGGCACCGCCGACCACGTTGCCTTAGGTGGAAAAAGGACTTTGCACCTGGCCATTGAGAAAGGAGGTCTAGTATCATGTTTTAAATCCGGATAAGGTGTAATGTCATACAACCTAAGGCATCTGTAGACGTGTATTGGGAAGGAGGGGGAGGATAAGGGTGGGTAATTGGGGTGGGGCTCTTAGGAGTAAATCTAATTTTCAGAATATATTTATATATATATATATAATTTCATAAGAAGCTTGTTTGATTGTTCAACAAATAAATTTCTTTTTTTTTTTTTTAAGAGGGAGGGACGGTGACTCAGAGAGAGAGAGAGAAAGGAAGAATCAATATTATTTAGTTTTTTATGTGACTTTTGTTGCTCCGAGACTCCGTTGTGTACGTGGATGCTGGGGTTCGAACTCACGTACTTGCGCATGCTGGGCAAGCACCGTAACCACTGAGCCACCGCTCCAGCCCCATCAACAAATAAATTTCTAAATTAAAAAAAAGAAAAGAAAAAGGACTTTGCAGATGCACTGAAGGTCGTAGAACTAGGAAGATTAGCCTGGGTTGCCACAGGTGTCCTTGTAAGAGTGAGGGCAGGAGGGTCAGAGTGGACGAAGGAGATGTGACAACAGAGGAAGTCAGAGTGACACAAGGCCACAAGTTGCGGTCTACTTCAGCCTCTAGAAGCAGGAAAGGGCAAGGAAGCGGACTCTCCCCTAGAGCCTCGGAAGGAACGCGGCCCTGCTAACACCTTGATTCAAGTACAGCAAAACCAACTTTGGACTTCTAAGCTACAGAACTGTAAGACAATAAGTGTGTTGTGGTGAGCCACTAAGTCTGGGGTATTTGCAACAGAAACTATAGGAAACCGATGAGGGGCAGTTTAAAATCTCCCCCAAAAATAAAGCAAGTAGGGACCCCTAAACTCCAACTGCTACAGGACAGGCACACTCAAGAGTGTCAGACAATTTCCACATAGCAGCATGGACTTGTGACAAACGAAAGGACTCTGAGCAAGCACTCAGCTCATCAAGCAGTAGCTCTTGCCTACTACAAATTAAAACGCACTGAGCACTTATTTTTGACCAGACCTTCCATGATGTACCTGACACCACCTCCCCTGATTGAATTCTCAGAACAATTCTCTGGATCAAACACAATTGGCACACCCACTTCACAGAAGTGGGAACAGGTTCAGTAGGTGAGGTCATATGTCCAAGCCAGGAAGTAGGATTTGAACCTGGGCAGCCTGGGTCCAGAGCTTAGTTCACAACCTAGTATGCTGTGTACAAAATAAGAGCTCTAACGCTGCTATTCAGCCCACACAGCGAGAGCAGAAAGCCCATTAAGATGGAAACAAAGGACAGGGGCCTTGTGCAGAGAGCTACTCCCATCAACTGCAAGTAGGCATAGAAAGGGCTGGCTTTCTAGAACCATGGTGAATTCCCTGCAACCAATGCTAACCCTGATGATCCCCATGTCCAAGAAGGTAAGGGTCTGGCTGAATAAAATACGGCTCATCAATACACTAGAAAACTAGGCAGCTTTTTTAAATGATATATAAAAAATGTAGATCTATATTTATTGACACAGAGATGTTCCTAATACTTCACTAGGTCCCAGTGCATGCAGCAGGAACATGGGCACACACACATGCACAGAGAACTTCTGGAAATACATAACACATATACAGAAAACATTAACAGTGATACACTCTGAAAAATAAGAATAAAAGTGATTGAGTTTGTTTTTGGTTTTGGTTTCCTGTTTGCTGCCCTTTATTCTAAATTTCCTACAATGCAAGATTTCTGGAAAGATGTTTAAAGGTAGGAAAACAGAACTTTGGCAGTTTCAGGCAAGGATGGGCCATGACAAAAATATGAAGTATTCACTTCCTTGCACACCAAGTACTGATAAATTCACTTATGTTTAATCCTTACTACCACCCAGCCCGCCAGGTAAGGATTCAGATCCCTGTTGTTTCAATTTTTTTAAAATTGAAGCTCAGGGAGAGATTAAGTACTTTGCTCCCAAGGTCATCTAACTGGGGTGCAATGCAGATCCGCCTTGCTCCAGAGCTCTTGCTCCATCCGCTGCAACTCCATGCGATCTTCGCTTGGCAGCAAAAGGGCTCCAGGCAAGCAAGGATGCAGAAGGAATCAACGCAGGCCAAGCATGACCAAGGGGGCTAGAGAAGGACCAAGAAGGCCAAGCGTTCTCCATGCCCTGCGGCAGGGCCTCCCAACCTCAGCTGTCCTTGTGTTCGGGACGGATTCATTGTTGGAGGAGAAGGGAGAGGTTTAGAGGTTCGTGCACTGTAGGATAGCTGGCAGCATCCCTGGTTGTAGCACCCCCTAACCACAACACCCAAAAATGTCTCCAGACATTGCCAAAGATCCCCTGGAGGGGCAAATCACCGCTGGTTGTGGATCACTGCCCTGGAGTATTGCTACCATCAAAATGACATGGTGGCGTTCCCACAGCACTGTTTGATATTTGCTGGCCATATTCATGTTTAAGCCAACCACATTGTTCCCTCCACGATGTTAGGTGTGGACTCTGACTAATCCTACAGTCCCTGTTATTTTGAGCTAAAACAGCTCCTTCAGGCATTGTTAAAGGCAGAAGTCCTAATTGGGGAGCCCCAAGTGACAGTCATGACTGTTTCCTTGATCTCCAGGGAGGACAAAAAGTTAAGCTATGCCTCTCCAAGAATGGTTCCAAAATGAGCCTTTGGCCACCCTTTCTGTGGGGTTCATCCACGCCACTGCATTCCCTGAATTAAAAGTAAAGGAAGCTGTTCTTTTCTTGTAAATACCAAGCTGTGCAGTCATTACGAGCTGGCGTGGAGATAATCAGGGCTGACACTTGCTGTACGTGCGGGGTTTATTGCAGACCACCCACAAAGTCGACTCAACGCAAAATGACACTACTAAGTAATCTAATCCCAAAATGTAGATTTCATTCCAACAAATTGCACACAAGTGGTCTCCCGCTGGTTTAACTGTTGCCTGGGAAGGCATACTCAACTGCTTCGTGGTAAGCATGTGAGAACAAAGCCTCCAAACCGTAAACACAACGAAAACGCCACGTCTCGGGCCATAGGCACTGAGTGTCCCAAAGAGAAATCGACTCCTTTTGTATCGAATTAAAGTATGATTAGAAGATGGGGTTGATATGTGTACATCTAAAAAAAAGAAGTTGGGGTTGACTATGCCACCTCTGATCTAACGCGCTTTCCCTTTAAATCAAAGACTGAAAATGGTAATAGCAAGACACAGAAACTCGGTATTGTTTTTTCTTGAGTTCAGCTCTGTGCCTGGCCTTATGTTTTGAGGTAAACCAAACTTGGAGGGAACCAGCACCATAATTTCATCCCCACTCAGAAAGGATGAGTCTTCAGCTCCAAATTACATAGTTCCTAACCTCAAGCAGAAAGGGCACCCCAACCCAGGGAAAAAAAAAATGAATCAAGCATATAAGAATTGATAAGACCTAATTTTTGAATGTTTTTTTTTGTATTTTTTATTCAAAAATTTGTTGATCAAACAAGCTTCTAATGAAATAATGTAATAGATAAATTCTGAAAATTAGATTTACCCCCCAAGAGCCCCCACCAATTACCCACCTTTATCCCTCCCCCCATTCGTGCCCAATACATCTCTACAAATGCCTTAGGTTGTATGATACTACACCTTATCCGGATTTAAAACATGATAATAGACCTCCTTTCTCAATGGTCAGGATCTAGCCCCAGGTTCCACAGATGAGTGAAGACCTTCGACCCTTGGTTCTCTGGGTTATACTGATTTCACTCAGAATAATTTCTTCCACAGCCATCCATTTACCTTCAAAGGCTGCAATATCATTGTTTCTGATTGCTGAGTAAAACTCCATGGTATATATGTACCACCGTTTTTGGATCCATTCATCCAGAGGGCGTCATCTGGGTTGTTCCCATAATTTAGCTATTGTAAATTGAGCTGCTATGAACATCTACTTCACTGTATCACTGTAGTGTACTGATTCTAAATCCCCTGGAAAAATACGCGGGAGAGGAATAGCAGGATCATATGGTGGCTCATCCCTAGTTTTTTGAGGATCCTCCACACTGTTTTCCAGAGGGGCTGTACCAGTCTGCAGTTCCACCAACAGTGTGCTAGTGTGCCTATCTTTCCACAGCCCCTCCAGCATCTATTATTATTTTCTATTATTATTTTCATTTTTGCCAATCTGACTGGTGTGAGGTGATATCTTAATTTGCTTTTCTCTGATTACTAGAGATTTGGAGCACTTTCTCGTGTATTCATTGGCTTGATCAATGTCCTCTGTTGAGAAGTTTCTGTTTAGCTCTTTGGCCCATTTATTGATTGGATTGTTTTTGTAGTTGAAATTTTTGAGGATTTTGTAGATTCTGGATATGAGGCCCTGTCAGAGGAATCACAGCCCATGATTCTCTCCAATTCTGTAGGAAACCTCTTCACTCTTTTGATTATTTCCTTGGCAGTGCAAAAGCTTTTTAGCTTTATTGCATCCCAGTCACTGATTTTTTACTTTACTTCCTTCGTTTTAGGAGACATGTTGAGAAAGTCTTTGCCTACTCCCAAATGCTGAAGTGTTGGACCTAATTTGTCTTCCATCAGTTGCAAGGTAGCTGGTTTAATGCCTACCTCCTTGATCCATTTTGATTTGATTCTCGTGCAAAGAGAAAGATATGGGTCTAATTTCAACTTTTTGCAAGTGGCTGTACAGTTTGTCCAACACCATTTGTTGAAAAGACTGTCTCTCCTCCATGTAATATTTTGTCCCCCTTTGTCAAAAATCAGATGTTTAAAGATTTGAGGGTTTGTTTCAGGGTCTTCTATCCTATTCCATTGGTCTTCTTTCCTATCTTGATACCAGTACTATTTAGAGCTCTATAGTATAGTTTTAGATCTGTTATGGCAAAACCGCCTATTTCAGATGACCTAATTTTTTAAATTTTTTTTAAAAAAGAGAGAGGGACACACACACACAGAGGGGGGGAGGGAGAGAAACAATTTTTTATGAGATGAATATGGAGTTACAATTGAGGGGGAAACATTGTCAAACAATCAAGAACAAACGTATATTTACATAGTCATCCAAGGCTAATGCCATGTCATGGATGCCCCACTTGGGTTCCCCATGTTTGTTTCTCCCAGAAGACCCCCTGAGTTAAACGGATATCTCGTGGAGGTCAGAGATCTCCTTCTGAGATGATTCCCCCATATTCCCACCCTCCAGTCTCCTAGATATCCTTCCTAAGCCCTCCCCTAACCCTGTTCCCCACCCTACACCTCCAGGTATCCTAGGCAATCATCCCCGTTTGCGTAAAGAATCATACAATTTGAGGTTATTATTAGCTTAGCCGTCTAACATGCTGCTTCCCCATGTATTCCAGCTTCCACAGATGAGAGAAACCATTCGGCCCTTGAGTCTCTGAGATTGGGATACTTCACTTAGCATAATTCTTTCCATCTCCATCCATTTGATTTCAAAAGCCATAATATTGTCTTCTCTAATGGCCGAGTAGTATTCCACTGTATATATGTACCAAAGTTTGAGAGAAACAATTTTTATTTAGTTTTTCATGTGGCCTTCATTACTCCGAGACTTCGCTGCGCACATGGGTGCTGGGGTTTGAATCCGCGTACTTGTGCGTGCCAGGCAAGCACCAAGCCACGGCTCCAGCCCCCAGACCTAATTTTTTAAATATTTCAGAGGGAAGAGTTTGACCACAAGTTTAGTGTGAGTCAACAATTTGACAAGGTTGCTGAGAAGATTGATAGCACCTTAGGATGCATTAATAGTTTACTCTAGATTAATGAAAGTAGCATTCTTGGGGTCAGGTGATCTGACGACAGGTGGAGAACAAGTGTCTAAGATTGACGCTGAGGTGGGCATCTGTGGTGCTTGGCTCCTCGCATCCATTCAACCCTAGGCAACAGCACACGTGGTGTGGTGTGATCTCTGGGTGTCAGGTCTGGCCCAGGTGCTTAATGAGATAATGAGAAAGGCAGTTCCAAAGCCCACCACCCACCAGCCTGTGCCTGGTTCAGGTTCACCACCTCATCATTTTTTCTTTTTTTTTCTTTTTGGTACTGGGGATTAAATCCAGGGGCACTTAGCCACTGAGCCACATCCCAACCCTTTTTATTTTGTATTTTGAGACAGGGTCTTGCTAAATTGCTTAGGACCTTGCTAAATTGCTGAGGCTGGATTTGAACTTGTGATCCTCCTGCCTTAGCCTCCAGAGCCTCTGGGATTACAGGTGTGTGCCACCACACCCAGGACCAACTTTCATCATCTTGAAAGCAAGAACTGCATCTTATCCCTTGTCCATCTCTCCATACAGCACTGAAAACTGTGCCAGGCACATGGCAGGTACTCTACAAATGCCTGGTGGATCTTCAGGGAAATCTTCACTGAGGCTCTGTCTACATTAAGAAACCAAGTGGAGGGCTGGAGCGGTGGCTCAGCGGTTCCGGCACTTGTCTGCACGCAGACGTGGCTCAAACCCCAGTACCACGTACACAATAAAGTGTCAGAGCAACAAAAGCCAAATGAAAAACTTAATAAAAATTGATTCTCTCTCTGTCTCTACATCTCTTTCACTGTCCCTCTCTATTTTAAAAAATAAATAAAACGAAGTAGAAAAATGTTGAGTGTACCAATTATACCAGTGATTTTCAAACTGTGTCACAACTCATTAAGACATTGTTAAATAGTTTAAGAAGTCCATACCCCATATTTTTGTCTTCAAACATGGGGGAAATATTTATCGATGAAAAAGAAGAGAAATCTTTGAGTGCACCTCATGCTTGTGGAACTCCACTGGAAGCCCCTGAAATCAAGTGTACCTGTACCCAACAGCTGAGCGTGGCTAGAGAAAATCACAAAACCACATCCACTAGTCCTCTGGTGATCCATCTCCACTACCTCCGCTAGGTTCCTAGATGATCACCCTCACTCTTTAGCCCCCAGCACCTTCTCATCCATCATCACTCTCAGTTGTTCACCTGGTCTCCTACCTCACTCAAAACGAACTGCCACAGTCTCCCAACTCCACTTCTACCCACCCACCAGCATCTGTTCCCAAAACTCCACCTTCTCCACCTTACAGACCATCTTTGCTCCTAAAGAAAGCTGAATTCTACTGAATTTTACTCAATCCCCATCATTCCTCCAAATTTGTTCTTCTCAAATTCATCAGTGACATCCAGGCAGCTAAATCCAGTTGTCAGAGCTCAGTGTTTATCTTACATGTTATTGAACGGTTATTTCTCTTCCTTCTCCTTGGAATGCTTTTATCACTTGGTTTTAAGCCTACCACGCTGTCTTGGATTTTCTCCTACCTCATGGCCATTCCTCCTCATTCACTTTTCTATGTTCCTCCTGAGCTCCCCAACCTCCTCATGCTAGAGGGCCTAGAGCTCAACATTTCGGTCCCTTCTCTTCTGTGCCTGCCCAACGCCCCTAGTAACTTCATACAGCCCCTTAGTTTTAAATTCTATTTCCAACAATGATTCCTAAATCTCCATTTCCAGCGAGAGCCTGTCACTGAACTCAGTTCATAGATCCAAGTGCCTATTCATCCTCTCCATTTGGATTCTAATAGACATAACCAACATGGATATCCTGATACTCCTCCCCAAAATCTGTTCCTCTGTAAAGCCTTTCTCATCTCAGTTCCGGGAAGCTCAGCCCTTCCAGTTGCTCAAGCCAAAACCCTCGGAGGCATCCTTTACCTCATTTCCTTCACACTCTGATGCTAATCCGTCAGAACATTCTGTTGGCTCTGCCTTCAAAACATACCCAGAGTCCAACAAGTTCTCACCATTTTCAGCACACCCCCATGCCTCAAGCCATCATTTTGTTACCTTGATGATGCTACCTTGCTCCCTGTCTATCCCTACATAGCAGTCAGAGTGAGCCCATTAGAACATACATCAGACCAAATCATTCCCATGCACAAAACCCTTGGTGGCTTCCAGTTCACTCAGTGCCACATAAGGACTTCACCTCAATAGGGTGCATCTTAGTCTCATCAATCCTGCCTCCTTCTGCCATGAGGGCTACAGAGATGCCATTTGTTCACAGCTCCATGAATAAGTGTCATTGATACAGACAATCTGCTTATTAGGAACTGTTACAGCCAGCTAATCATTTCATTCATAAATGACCAACGAACCTTTATCCTGGAATCCTTTTGACTAATTCAAGTCAGCTGTGATCCTGTGACCTCCAGGTGAGCAGCAGGGTATCCAGTTTGCCACCCCAGACCAATCTATCCCTGTAGCTTTCGAGTCCCGATGTTCCATGATATTCCTTTCCCTGACAAATCTCCAGTCACCCAACCCCACGCAGGTGCAGCCTCCAATGTGTAGCTGCAGCAGCTCCTGCTGGTATCAGTACAGCTGTTTCTTTTCATGAGCCTCTTTTGTGCACTGACATATCTGAAAAAATGAGGGGGAGCATATTGAATTTCAGGAGATGAACCAGCTGGCTTAAGAGAGAGGAGGAAGAAGAAATGACACAGTCAGTGGGACACTTTTCATGAGAACATATTTCCAGAAATCCAGGTCCATATGGGGTGTTGCACAGCATTAAGCTTGCCCCTGAGATATGGATTAAGGAGATTCTGCCCATAAAGATGCATACTTTTCAAATATTCATCCGAGTCTGGAATGCAGAGACAGCTTAGGATCTCAGAATCCGAACACCATCACTAGAGCCCGCTCTCTGGTTTCAAATTCACTTTGCTTTCTTTCTTGTTTTATTTTTTATTTTTTCCAGGTGTGGAGACTGTTTAAGTGGCCACAACATACTCTTACTTAACAACGTCAGTTCTGACTGCTTGAGGACTCAGTTAGCTAAATTGGCACTGGGGCCAACATGTGACTTTTTGACCTTATAATCGCAAATATGGAACTGTTTGTTTTTTCAGAAGTGTCTAAAACATGTGGGACAGGTATAAAGTTTCCACATGAGCCAACCTCTTCAGTTCATTTTGATCTAAACAAACTGTTTCCCACAGCTGGGTCAAGAATATTCCTTCCCATCCCATCTTTTCAAGCTGCCTAAGCTCAAAGCTTTCCAAAATGGAATTTTACCTTATCTCACATGTGGCAAAATCTTAAACCAACACGTCTCAGTGCCAGAAAGAAATCGAAGCTGCATTTCTATTAAACCAGATTATTAACACTGTAGAAGAGAGGAGACCATTTTGTTAATGATCAAATATACAGGCTTCAGCCAATTAAAGCTTTGAAGCAAATAATCATAGATAGGATCCCTCACTGGAGCTGATCATTACAGCAAATGACATTTAAATTTTTTTCTTTTCCTCCTAACTAAAAGAATTGAAAGTTAAAGCAAGTAATCAGAACGCCATCTGATCTTCTGAGTTCAAAGTACCCTTGCTCCAAATTGCAGAACCTTGAATTCAAATAGGACAACACCTTCTTCTACCCACAGAAGCTAAAAAGAATTTGCAGTGAAATTTCCCATTGTAGAGTCTGCTAGCAACAAAATGTATGCCCTGTCCTGACAAAGCTGTGGGAGAGAGAGTCAGGTGCTGGAATAAAGTGAGCTCCAAATACCACCTCAGTTCTCGTGCTGGTGTCATTTGCTTTGGTCAGTTATCCCCACTGGTTAACATAAGCTAACCAAGAGAACCGGGCCTCTGTAGCCAGTTAGCTCACTGGGGTTTTCAGCCTGAGATTGCAGCCTTCACCTGGTGGCCCACCTTAGTACAGGTTTCTTCTCTCTGGGACTTCCTTCTCCCATGGAGGGGAGAGGGTAATTTCTCTACCTTTGCTAAATGCTGTATCTTGAATCTTAAGTGTTCTCCATGGGCCCGTGTGTTAAAGGCTGGCTCCTCTTGGCACTATTGGAAGGTCATGGAATCTTTAAGGAGCAAGGCTTAGTGGAAGATCTTTGGGTCATTGGAGTGTGCCCTCAAAGCAGACTATAGGACCCCAGCCTCTTCCTCTCTTTCACTTGCTCCACCACATACTCCTGCCATGATATACTGCCACAGGCCCAAAGAGATCAAACTGATTGTGGCCTAGAACCTGTGAAATTGTGACTCCAAATAAACCTTTTCTCTATAAGTTGATTATCTCAGGTCTTATTACCTCAAGAAAGCTGACTAACACACTGAAACAACTTAAATGTTTTCAATATCCATTAGGAGCTTGACATCATCAAAGAATGGAAAGAAGAGAAGGCTACTAGAGAGTCTAGACTGGAGAATAGATATGGAGTGGATCCTGCTCAAAAGAGGCCTATTTTCATATTTTAATGCAGTTGGTAGTACCTAACAATTATCCTTAATATTGTAAAATAAAATAACAATAAATCTTTGCATGATTACAGTGCTTCACAATTTCCAAAATACTTTCACATGCTAATATTTGTAATGATATTAGGTGGTAAAGCAAACATCATAATTTCTTTTTAATGAAAATCCTGAAGACCAAAGAGATCAAGTAAGTACTCTGCCCAAAGTGATTCTATGAAGCACTTAGAGAAAACCCATGTCCAATCCTAGGCTCCCCATCCTTCAGGTGATTACATCCACACATGCTTTTTCCTAGATGAGTAGATTATCTGCCCCCAGAAAAATATCAAAATGTTCAAAGTTACAATTCTGATCGATCTCATGTGTGCAGGTCAAATGAAAGGAAAAGAATTATGGATATTTTTTTCCCTTCTTGCTCTCCAATTAGGCCAAATTGTGTTCATATGACCATAACGGAAAGAACTAAATAATGCATTGAATTGGTCCCTCTTAGCAGCCACTTAAGGCTCAGAGGCCCAAGAACCAAGTAATTCTTATCACCCCTCCCTGCTTACTCCAAATGCCTACTGCACTCCCTACAGTAGAAGCACCTTAAGGGCAGGCCCTGGGTCATACTCCCCTCCTGAAGATCTGCTCTGCCTGGTAGAACTCATCACTTAGTTTAGTTACTATTAATTCAGTTTCCACATCTTATTGGTCTAGAAAAGTAAGAACCATCCTGGTCTAGAACAAGATGCCTGGCATAGACCACCTTGCTTCCTTACTAATGATGCTCATTTCCCTCTGAAAGAACATGTGAGATGAGTCCCACTGTGTCCCCAATGCCACAGAATCAAAAACAATGGTGTCTGTTCAACATAAGCTTTAGGTTTCAAAATTACCTAACATTTTCTATTTAAAAGATTTTATAAATGCAGAAAATTAAAGGAGGTGGGTCACCTTGAAGGCAGTCTGTGATGTTGACAGGCAAGGCAGCGTAGCATCTGTTCAGAACACTGCAAGATTGTAGGCAAACAGGGCACCTAGGCACAAAACACAACCAGGGTTAGGTGGAAGGGGGAATGTTAGAACATGGACTCTTCTTCGGCCTGTCCGCAGCAGACATCATCAATGGATCAAAGCACCCTTCAGCTCAGGCAGGGATTCTGATCCTCAGAGACATCGCACTTCAGGTAGCCACTGCCATTCTTGGGACAGGCAAGCAAGATGTCACCTATTTGCCGTTCTAGTGTTCAAGACCATTTCCTCTTGCTGGAAATCCGTACATGTCTAGACTAAATCATGGTGCTGCTCTTCAATTTCCTGAGTCCAACATTCCTGATCCCACATTAGCAGTCCAGATCTCCTGGATTCGTCACCTCAACCCCTGATTACTATCAGCCCTTTCCTTTCCCCAGTTCCTCAGACCTTGACTGCTGACCAGGGATTCCAGCCCTGGCAACCTGCCCAATTCCTGCTTCCTGCCTGGCAGCCTTCTTGTCAGCTCCCCACCCCCAGCTCAGATTTTCATACATATACCTGGAGCTCAGCAGAAAATAACTTGACTAGGTCAAGATAACCCACCTGGAGACTCCTCAAAAAACTAAGGATGGAACCACCATACGATCCACCTATCCCACTCCTGAGTATTTCCCCAGAAGATATAAATTTGGCATACTATAACTAGTTACTTCAATGTTTATGTCAGCATAATTCACACATATATGTATATATACACACATATATATACATATAAACACTGTGTATATATACATATATAACATGGAATTCTACTCAGCTATCAAAAAAAAAGATATCATGGCTTTTCTTGTAAATGGATAGAGAGAAAAATCACGCTGAGTGAAATTAGCCACAGTCAGAAACTCAAAGGCTGAATGTTTTCTCTCATATGTGGAAGCCAGAGTGAGAGAACAATAAGCTTGGACTATAGGTTCGTCAAATATGGATTGCCAATCTAACTGGGGACAGTCTCACAGACTCGGGATTGGGGTGGGGGGATGGAGAGGGAAGGAGGGGAAAGGTAAAGATGGCTAGATGATGTTTACATGTGTACAAGTGTAACAACAAACCCCTTCAATATAGAAAACTACAATGAAAAATAAAATCTTGTTTAAAAGAAATAAAACTAATAATCAAACAGAAAAAAAATTACCCTCCAGGATTATATAACAGCACAAGGACTCCAAAGAGCTGAGAGAGACCGGACAGATGTAAGAAAAGAATCAAGATTCGAAAAGGAGAAGGGGAGAAACCAGTTGATTATTCACAAAATCTCCCCTAGCTATGGAATACATCTGGAAGTTGGGCCCAATCTTTATACAGCCTATCAGAGAAAGTGAAAGATTCCAGCCCTGGCTTTCTCTGCTTCATGATGAAGTTTCTGCCTTCAAGGTAAGGAGCAGATGTTTTCTAAGCTCCCAGGGATTTATCTGCCTTGTTCTCACCTTCAGCAGACAGGTCATCTCAGTTTTAATTTATGTGGCTGTTTCACTGGTGGGACAATAGCTCTCATTCCACTTTAATTCACAAAATGGCGGCATAGAAGAAAACCAGGCTGTGCCTTGTCACACCTAGCTTTGCGTTTCTCCCTATTCTTCCTTTTTATTACATTTCACATGTTGCCTGAATCCAAAAAAAAAAAATAATTTCAATCTCAGACTTGTGACTTCCTGCTTAGGGAGGCACCAGGGCACAGTGAGGGAACATGGATCTGTGGGTTCAGCTCTCGGTTCTACCAGTAATCCGCCGGCCAGGTCTCTTCTCTACTCTGACCCTCAGTTTACTCATCTGCAACCTGAGTCAGGGGTTATCCTAATGTTTCATAAGAACCCTTTAGCTCTGATATCAAACTCCAGTTCATTTGTGAAAGGTGGCTTTCAATCTCCCAGCCATGGGTACCATCCAATGCCTGGAAACGCTTCCCACAATACCCCTCTGCTGCTCCCCTCCATCCAGGCTTACGCCAACAGAGGGACAATCATTCCCAGCTGCTGGCAGCCTAATCCAGCTGCCATGTGGGGAGTTTTGTTATGCCTATTTCACAGTGGGTCATGTCAAGTCAACATGTATTTCTTAAGTGCCTCTGACAAGCCCAGAAAGAGGGTGGACGCCTCTGGGGCCTTAGTGACTTCATCTGTGAAATGAAAGGCTTACACTCACTGGACTTCTAAGGTGCCTCCAGCTCTGAAGGCCTGAGATTCAGGATTCTGCTGGGGGGAGGGAGGATGCAGCCCCACCTCTGGACACGGCCCCAGCCCTGCCCCTTTCTCACCCATGCACCTGGAGCCTTATGTGGGCAGAGTAACCCCAAATCCAGACCTAACCCATACAGAGACTAGGGAATGGGGTGTGTGTGAGAGAGAGACAAACAGGGTCACATCTTTGACACTTCTGCACAGCTGAGTGCCAGCCCTGCCTCCTCCCCAGCCCCAGCACTCTGCAGCACGTGGAGAAGAGGCAGATAATTGTCTAGATGGTGTGATTTGAAGAAAGTCCCCATACACCCACAAAACTTCTCCCTCACAGTCCTGCCTGAAATTCTACTCACAGGCACTGGAATTCTTTGTATTTAGGCATCTTGTTTCCAGAAGTATCCGTTAAATGCAGATGGACACAGAAGAATACCATGTACTCAGACTTCTCTTCCCAATGCCACCTCTCATTGCCTCTCCCCAGCTCCCCAAGTACAGAACAAAGACACAAGAACTTCCCCACTGAGAGAGGGGCGAGAAATCTAGTCTACCAAGAAGAAAGCGAATAGGAAGAAGGAGTCCAAAAACTAGGCATGCTATCCAACTTCCACTCTGGTTTATTTTGTGTCCTTAACAACCAGTAAAAGAACTAGGAATGAGAGAAGGAGCAAGCTGGAAAAGAAGAAAAGGATAAGGAAGAGTGAACAAGTGATTTTCAAACCCTCTTATTCGGGTTTTTAAGGAATAAAAGTGTTCTCTTTTGGAAGCTGTATCAGATTTGACTTGACCACGTGGGCCTCCCCTTAAATCACTGCACATGCTTATTATTTAAACTTGAAAAAACAAAAATTATGGCTGGTGTGTGCAAGGATGCAGGTTCTAACCCCAGCACCGTGTACACAATGAAGTGCTGGAGCAACAGCCACATGAAAAACTAAATTGATTCTCTCTCTCACTGTCCCTCTCTCTTAAGAAGAAAAACTAAAAATGAATTCGAAGTGGGGAAATTCTGGAAAGAAAGTATAGTGTGTATGTGCAGATATACAGTATCGGGCTCAGCGCTGAGCCCCCCTCACCGAGGCCAGAAGAAGAAATGGCTCCACCCTGCACCGTGCAGGATTTCAACCATATGGAAGATTTCCCTAAAAAGAGTTGTTAAATCTGAAAGAGGGGATTAAAGGAGATTGTGAGGATATTTCTTTTTTCTGCAAATATTTTTAAAACAGTACCAGTTCCCATCTGTTGTTATGCACCAAATTGTGTACCCCCCATAGTTCATATGTTGAAGCCGTAATCCCCAATGTGACTGTATTTAGATATTTGGCTTTTAGGAAAATAATTAATGTTAAATGAGGTCCTAAGGGTAAGGCCCTAACCAAATAGGGCTGGTGTCCTTAAGAGAAGAGGAAGAAACACCAGAGATAACCCTACCTCTCTCCACACACAGAGAGAAGAGGCCTTATAAGGACACAGCAAGCCAGGAAGGAAGCCTCACCTGAAACCAGGTTTCCAAGACCTTCATCTGAGACTTCCAGCCTCCATGGTAAGAATGTAACCGCCAGTGGGTTAAGCCACCCGGCGTGTGGTATCTTGTTCCAGCAGCTGAGCAGGCTGATACACCACTTGGATAGAGTGCTATGCTCCTGCCCGAGGGAAGGGATGAACTGGGCCCATCAACAAGTAGGACAGAACTACTTTTCCAGACGTTGGATTTATGAAAGAAAATATGACATCATCCCCAGCAGAAACCTCCTTGCAAACTTCTAGCCCATTGGTTCTAGGATTTGTGCCCTTTTTTATAAGATGGCACCTCTAGACGTACTGAGCTGTACCTCCATCAGAATGGGGGGAGCGGTGTTCAGCATTTGGGTGAGGAAAGAAATGAATGAATGGCTTCCCTCCCCCCTGAATGCCCACCTCGGCAATCAAGGAGCAGCGTCACAGAGTCCAGACTGACCTGTAATGGAATGAGAGGACGATGCTGTGGGGAGAGAAGACTCTCATCCCTCCAACCACACCCAAGAGCAGTGGGTAGGAGGCCTGTAGACCTGGAATGGCTTCCTGAGCAAAATTAAAAAAAAAAAAAAAAAGAAAAGAAAAGAAAACAAAAAAGCAAAGTAAAGATTCTGATGTAGGCTAGGGACAATGTCAGGGAACACTTACCTTCAGGATGCCAGAGGTGGCAATCTGAGGATATTTTTAAAGGAAATGTAGGGGCAAACTCTCTAGGAAACAAATTGAGCCTGAAAGCTGGGACAACTTTGTCTTTTGACCAAACTTTGGTTAAAATTAAGAGCAGAAATCTATACTCCATAATAAAAGAGGGGGAAGCTTTTATTTTCAAAGCTTTTGAAGGAAAGGAGAAAGAAATGAGGCTATTTTTCCTGTTTTATTTTAGTAAATATTTGCATCAAAAATTCCAAAGTTGGGGCTGGAGTGGTGGCCCAGTAGTTGCAGCACTTGCCTAGTATGCGCAAGGACACAGGTTCAAACTCCAGCACCACACACACGACAAAGTGTCAGAGCAATGAAAACCACATGAAAAACTAAAATTGAATCTCAAAATTGAGTCTCTCTCTCTCTCTCTGAGAGAGAGAAATAAAGAGAGACTCAATTTTATTTAGTTTTTCATGTGGCCTTCGTTGTATACATGGTGCTGGAGTTTGAACCCATATCCTCATGAGTGCCAGGCAAGCACTGTACCGCTGAGCCACCATTCCAGCCCCTTTCTCTGTCTTTAATTTAAAAAATCCCAAGTTCTTCACTGTTAAAATAAGGTGATGTGGGTCTGTTTCCGTTGCTACTAAAAGGGACACATAAACCAGCTAGCACCGGCAAGCTGGTGACGGCAGGGCACAATTTATAATTTTGTAAATCTTCCTACCAAGGCTGATTTCAAGCTACCAATGGTCTAACAATCCGTTTGCAAAATTCCTATTTGACCACAGTTTCCAGCAAGTAGTACCAGCTGACTCTATTACTTCTCCAAGACACGCTGGGTGGGCAGATGGCAGGTGACCCAGCATAAAACCAGACCAAAAAGAAGAGGAGCCCAGAGGGTGGTGTCAGGAACATGAACAGATCTTCCTCTCTCGGGACACATCTTCTCACCAGCCCTGCAGGAAGCCCACCATCATGGTCATTCAGCCACCCTACTTCCTGCAGGGGAAGTTCCGTTCTTTAGGAAATGCTACTTTGTCCCCTACACACTGTGATTGCGCCATCTGGAGCCCAAGGGAAGAGCAGCAGCCACCGAGAATCCCAAAAATCTGCCACATTTTTAAACTTCTAAAAATGTCAACAAGAAATATGGTTTATAGGAAAAGAAAGGAAACACAGGGAATTTAATTTATAAAAAATCACTAACTGTCATAAAACCAATGAGCCCATTTTTTCCAGGAATCCCAAGAAACTGCCTATTGTTTGCCCCATCAAGGGAAGAAGAGAAAAGAAATTCCTAAAATATCTTTTTGGATTTGGCCAGACACTGCTGAGGGTTTTACTCTGGTACAAAACAATTCCAGCACTTTTCCTGCCCCTGACCTTCTGGGGATGATACTTATGAGCTGACCTATCCTCTGAAACACAGAACTTCATTCTGCAGTCCAGTGTGAACCTTCAAATGAACTGCAAATAAATATGCTTTTGTTCCCAAAGAGCCAGGACTGGGGTTCATTAACCTCAGTACCTGGCATTAGGCACTATGCTTGGCCAAGGTTCAGTACATCCTTGTCCTATTTAATTCTTTCTCTTTCCCCTGCAGAAACTCACCAGGGATTCTCTCTGAAGGCTCGTGCCAGTCACCTCCAGGCAGTTATGAAAATCTGCTCTTTGGCCCATGAGTCAGAACTGTGCAGAACTTGAGCTGTCACCAGTAAGCATTGAACGAACACTTGATGAGGCGGATTAATTAAAGAATAGGATTACCATGCATAACCTAATGGCTCTTATTATATGTATGTGAATTATCCATTTAGGAGGCCAAGCAGAGTAACACATTTAAACGGTGCTTGTGTGAGAAGATCCACCCAGCGTGAATGATGCCTACGTTCCCACCAGCTTCTGGCTGAGCTTCAAGCTGGAAGTTCCCACCAGCTTCTGGCTGAGCTTCAAGCTGGAAACGCCTGCATTTCCTTGGACCAAGGAATCACAACTGAGAAGCCATTCACTGGGAACCATAAAGGAGAAAGGGTGACCTCTGCTGGTGAAATGAGATTTTTTTTTCTCATCATTTTCCCACAATCCTGTAAGGAAAAAAAAGTGATCAAACAGGTGGAGGGGAGAATGTGACACTGTCCTCCCTGAATAAATTATAATATTTTCTACACTAATAATTTTTATATTCTCATCAGCAAAAGTCCCTTGTTCATTTGGCTCAAGAACGCTTGCGTTCATGATGTGTAGAAATGAGATTCGACTAGGTTTTTATTATGCTGAATAATTGTTCACTAGAAAAAAATAAAGAAATGCTGTCATTTACAGCTCTTCTCTTTTTCTTCTCTTTGATATTTCATTGATAAAATGAAAAAGAATTTGCAATTAATTTTGAAATAGGAAAACTAATTAGAACAAATGAAAGCACAGCCTCTGATTGTCTCTTTGTCTACATTTATTTTGCTGGATAAATCTACATTTTAGGAAACAAAAAATTAAAACATTTTCAAAAAACCCCTACATTTCACAACTCAGTGTTGTATTTTCAAAAAACTGGAAATCGGTTACTTCACTTGAAAGCTTAGCAATGCTCAAAACAAAATCATTTCCACATCATCCTTGTTAGGTTGCTTGATTTTGTCCCTCTTCTATCTTTCATCACCTTTTGATAAGCAAAAAGCATGCATTGTGCCGCCGGCTCTCTGATAGTATGAAATCGTTACTCTGACTTGCCCTGATCACAGATACCACTTTGGCCTTTAGCCTTGCGAAGTTTAAAGCAAAATACCTTATTTCAACTTTCCCAAAGAAAAGCAGGGAAAGATCTTTTTAAATATTATTTTCTAACTGTCTAATGCTGCTCCACATGTAATTATTATGTCTATGTAATCCAGTTTACTGGGAGAAAGGAAAAAAGGGGGATACCAGGAAAGCCAACGTAAAGCCCCACTCAGGGTTACAGAAGCTGAATTATGTCTTTTGGAAACCATAACCATAATCGATACCAGTATCCAATATAATGTAGCTCAAGCTCTATCTACACCAATCAAATATCCAAATTAATAAACTGTTGACTTAAATACCTGCTTACAGACCCAGCATAATAAAAGAATTGTATTTTTTTAAGAGAGGAACTGTAAGAGAGAGAATCAATTTCATGTGGCTTTCGTTGCTCTGATACTTAGTTGTGTAAGTGGTACTGCGATTCGAACCCGTGTCCTCAGGCATCCCAAGCAAGCACCATGACAGCTGAGCCACGGCTCCAGCCCCAAGAATTGTATTTTTGTCCAATGCTTTTCTGTAGCCAGTACACATCCCCCTCCCCTACTTCTTTGTGTCTAAGAGAGGCCAAACTATTTCACGGTCAACACCTCCTTGGAAATCAGGCAGAGAGGACAGAGAAGGAGAAGGAGCAGACTTGGTAGTTATTTGCTGTGCCATTCTCCTGGGCCTAAACTGGGGGAGGAAGGAGAGAACAGAAGCAAAAATAGGTCAAATAGGATTCGTTCCCGGCACGCGCCATGACCTCCTCGGCAATTTGCTTTTCATCTAATAAATGTGTTTGTTCTTTCCTAAGAACCCCAAGGAGATGTGACATTTCTTGAAGGTAATTTTATTTTGATTTGTTTTCTTTTCGGGGGGGGGGGAGAAATACAGACCTTGCTATGGTTTGAACGTACCCCGCAAAGTTCATGTGTTGGAAACTTAAGCCAGGAAAGTACAACACTGTTGGGATGTGGACTTTTAAGAGGTGATTAAGGTGACATTTTGCTGCTAGGAGCAGTAAGCTGACTTGCAAGGGCTGGAGCAGTGGCTCAGTGGTAGAGCCCTTGCCTGGCATGTGCAAGGACTCGGGTTCAAACCCCAGCAACATATACACAACTAATTGGAGGAAAAACAAAAACCAAATAAAATCTTGTTTGAAAAAAAGATGAAAAAATTAATAAAGTGACACTTGGCTTTAAAAGAGATGATTAGGTCATGAGGGCTCTTAGCAATAGGTTAATGTCACAGGTGTGTCTCATCACAAGAGTGAATTTATCATAAAAGCAAGTCTTGTTCCTCCCGTGCTCTCCCACCTGTCTGCCTCCCACCATGAGCTGCAGCACAAAAGCCCTTGCTAGATGTTAGCACCTTGACATTGAACTTCTCAGTCCCAGAACTTGGAGAGATGTTTTTTCTTAATAAATTACCCAATCTGTGGTATTCTGTTGTAGCAACACAAAAGGGACTAAAGAGAAACACTGAATTAAGAAATTATAAATATAATATTTAAAAGTCAGTACACATTTGAGTTTTTTACAAAATAAACATAAGACTCGGAAACTTTAAATAGCTGTATCTAATATTGATGACAAGAAAGAATAATGATGGAAGAAATATATACCTGAAACTATACTGTACTGAATACAGGTTTAACCATTTACATTAACCTTCAATAGACAACCATTAATTAAATAGCTCTCTATAAGTGCCCAAGTCATTTCTCTCATTTGATTAATATTTACTAAGTACCTACAATATGCCACATGTTTGGCCGGGCATTAGGGAGACAACTGACAAAGTCAAATACTTTCCTGGTCCTTCCAGAGCTTTTCAGAACTCTCCAGACATCAATCAACTACCCACATCAGTAAATATGAAACTACTATGATGAATGCTACAGCTGAGAGGTAGATGGTGCTACTAGAGCACTGCTTTTCTTCATCTTAAGAATTCTGTTTTTAAAATCCCTGTGCATAGTAGGCAAATCCAGTATTGTTGAATTCTGGCCTAGGACAGAGAAAGCTCAAATCAAAGAATCAAAATCAATATTTTATAGGCACAACATCACCAAACTCTGGGGTACTTATTCAAAAAGGCGCCCAATTCAATTTAAATACATTTGCTCCAGCTGGGTGTGTGGCATGTACCTATAGTCCCAGCACTCAGGAGATTGAGGTGGGAGGATCTTTTGAATGCAGAAGTTCAAGATCAGCCTGGGTAATGCAGTAAGACTGCCATCTTGAAAAATAAACAAATGTTATCTGTACGTATAATGAAGTACATGTGTATGTGTTCAGCATCTGTGCTGCTTGTACGTAGCAGTGCTTCTCAAACTTTAATACGCTCAGGAATCACTTGGGGATATTGTTCAAATGTAGATTTTGACTGCAGGTGCAGAGTGGAGCCTGAGATTCTGCATGTCTAACACACTCCCACATGATGCCTACACTTGTGGTCCATTGATCAAACCTAAGTAGCGCCATTTCAGGTCAAGTTGGTGAACTAGCATGGCTACTACATCCCCATCCCTACCCCCAGCCCCCAACCCCTTCCACACTATAAGAACTAGAAAAATAAGGAAGAAAACACTGTGAAGCTCCCGAGCTGAATGGGGTTGCTTTGGGCTGATTTGTGGTGTGGTGACTGTCCTGGGGCAGGAAGCAGCCCAGCAGAGTTGTGAGAAGATAAAATAGAAGAATTGGTGGAAATTTGCTCCTATTTCTGCTCACCCCACACTCCATCACCTTGCAGCAAACCTTGCCTGCACCTCACCTGAGAAGACATTCAGATCTGGTACAGATGTCCCTAGAAGAAGCAGAAATCCCAGGAGGACCCAACTGACCTTGGCAAGAGATTTCCATATCCTTTTCCCCTTCCCATTCCTGGTGTACTGGTCCCAGCCGGCAGGAACCGGACTGCTCTCATTCGGCGGTTGACTGGGAATGAAGTAGATCCACCTGCCCTGAGTTCTCCAAGCGCTTCATTTCTCCCTTTACCACAGCTAAAGGCCTCCAAGCACTTCCTTCTCCGCCTTCTCTCTTTTAGAGGCAAGGCCTTAAAACATTACATTTAGAGTCAAGGCTATTCACATTTTCTCTCTTCAGAGTCCCTGTTTCTACTGCCGCACTAGAGTCCCTATTTCTACTGCCAAGGCTTTTCTTCTTCTCTTACTGCCTGCACGTTAGGTTTTCTTCTGCTTCTTCTGCTGACTAGTGGCTACTTCTCTGTCTCTGTATCGTTTCTGCAGCCTGCATGGGAAGGCCTCCTCTCACCAGTGTCATCTATATCTCTCTCTCTGTATGCCCGGTATATATCTGTTACAACAACCAATAGGGATACAGTGCAAACACATTCAACCAATTGTAACAAATGAGCAGCCAAATAGCTTAGTCATGCGGTCAGGCAGTTTGCTAATTACAAGCCAGCTGGGCCTCTTAGAGTTGTTCACCACCAATTCTTTTACAAGCCAGCTGGGCCCTTTACAGAGTTATTTACCACTAATTCTTTTCTCTGGCATCATGTTGGGCTTAGTCTCCA
>PVKS010024959.1:0-30425 GCA_004027875.1 Aplodontia rufa | reverse complement strand
TCTGTCCTCCATCTATCCTTCCTTCCTTCCTTCCTTCCATCTATCTCTCCCCCTCCCTCCATCCATCATCAATCCATCAGTCCATCCTTTCATCCAACCTACCAATATTTTAGGCAGCTTACTTTATGCCTAGAATTTTGGTAGGTACTGATGAGTTAATGGTGAACAGGACAGACATGGTCTCCAGTACTTCAGAGCTATATTCTAGGAGGGAAGATAGACAATAAGCAACTAAATAATTAAGTAGTAATGCTGAGAGCTGATGGTTGTATCTGTAGGCTGGCCTCTGTCCTTGAGGATCTTGCCACCCAGCCAAGGAGACAAACATTTGTACACAGACTCCCACGTATACAAAACTCTATCAGTGGGACAAGAAGAGGGGACTGTGTACCAGGCGCTGTTCTGAGCACTTAACGTACATTAACTCATTTAATCTTGTAACTGCTCAATGGGATTGTTACCATCCTTATTTTTATAGATAAGGAAGTTGAAAGGCTAAGTAATTTGTGCAAAGACTCATAGCTAACAGTGTAGGGGCAGGACTTAAACTCAGCTAGTCTGGCCCTTAGACCAACAGTAAGGATACTGGACTATGATAAAAATAAACAAGGGGATGCGGGATAAATAGTGACTGCCTTGGGGCCATCGGGCAAGGCTTCTTAGAGAAGATGACGTTTGAGCTGAGACCTGAAGGGTGAGAAGGAGCCCACCAGGGGAGGCACATTGCCTACCAGCGGGTGGGATACATGGGCAGGTGGGCAGCTTGTGATGGGACAGAGCTTGCTGGGTCCACAGAACAAAAGACAAGGCACGGCCATGGCACTGGGGATAGGAGTCGGGGTGGTGGGTGAGGGAAGAGGCCCCAGCCAGGCCACCAGGGCATCTGCGCTCTTCCCCTTGACAACAGAGCGTCTCCGCGTCAGGGCCTGCATACCTAAGGTCGTGGGGTAGAACCCAAGTGAACAGCCAAGATGGGTAGCGGCGGTGGCAGAGGGAGGCCCCCTCTCCAGCCTGGGCCAGGGGAGCTTCCCAGGCAGGTGATGCGGCCCTGGCTGCTGAAGGAGGAGAGGGCGGTGGACAGCTGGAGACGGGAGGAAAGTGCTGCTGGCAGAAGACACTGGGTGTGCAGAAGCAAGCGGTGGGAAAGTGTGTGGGCTTGGAGAGGGCTGAGTCACTCCTGTGGCCAGTGCAGGCCACTGGGTGTGGGCGGATGCAACAGGAGATAAGGCCAGAAAAGCAGCTAGGGGTGCCGTATGCAATCCTGTCATGCACCTGGGAGCCTGCCTGGCTCCGTGTGCTGGGGGTACCTGACTTCAAGCCCTCTGGGTATGCCAGACTGCTGTGAGGCCTTGGAAAAGTCACTTGCTGTCTCTAGGCGTGGGCCTCTGTTCCACTTTGGGTTTCGGTCCCCTCCTCTATACAATCAAGGGAGAAAGCAGACTGATTTCATAGGGGTATTATACATACTAGAAATTGATAAGGACTAGAACCATGTCTCGCACTGGCAAGCACTGATTAACAGTTACCTCCTGCTGGCCTTAGCCCTGTGTCACCTGCTGCTGCTCCCAAGGTGAATACGGTGAGCACTTAACATTCCTGGTTCTTCTGTATTTCTACCTTTCTTAAACTGTGCCCACCACCCAAAACAGTCCATTCTCCCTCTGTCCAATGTGGCAAGTGCTATTGATTCTTTGAGACCCAGCTTAAATGCCGCCCCCTCCAGGAAGCCTTTCCTGATTGCCACGAGGGGACAACTAAAGCAGGGCCCACAGAAATTCTTTTTATTGCTTCCCTTGTTCATGTCTAATAGAGCATTTGCACAGTCTGGTTCCCTAGTCCCCTCTTTTTGTCCCACTGATAGAGTTTTTTATACTTGGGGGTCTGTATACAAACATTTGTCTCCTTGGCTGGGTGGCAAGATCCTCAAGGACAGAGTCAAGGTCTGAGACACCTGGGCACAGGTCTGCTGACTGATCAAAGGGAAGGAGAGAGGCAGGGAGGGATGAAGTGACATTTTCTCCAGTTCTGAGAGGCAAGACTCCTCAGGAAACCCCTTGTCCCAAGAGAGATCCAAGGGGCTTTCTGTGTCTTGGTCTCTCTTGGACCAGTCTGCCCCTCGTAGTTCTTGAAGGAGCTGCAGAAGAGGCATAAGATTGGAAGCTTCTGGCTTCTGGCCAAGGTGACCTGGCCCCAGCACTAGTCAGAGAGGACTTAAAAGAGCAGGGAAATGTGTTATAAGACGGGACTGTGTTTGTTATTTATTACTGGGTAGCAAATCACCCCCTGAATTCAGTGGCTCCAAATAGCAATATCATTTGTCATTTCATTATTTCTGCTTGTTGGTAATTTGGACCCACGGGACAACTTGGGTCTGCCCCATGGTGCATGGGGCCCAGCAGGAAGATCTAAGGGTTGTGGGCTGTCATCAGAAGGCTTGACTGAAGCTGGAGCAACCATTGCTTGCCCAGGTGACTCACTCATGTGCCTTCCAAGGCAGCTCCTGTGCATGTGGGCCTCTCCCTGGAGAATGCTAGAGTGTCCTTATGACATGGCAGCCGAATTCCCCCAATTCTGCCAAAGTGAGTCATCCAAAGACCGAGCCAGAGCTGGCCAAGTCTTTTAGGACCTATCTCTGCAAGTTGCACCCAATTCTTCTGCTATCCTCTCTTGATCATGCATATTAGCTGAGAGTTAGTGTGAGAGAGAAGTACCAAGGTGCACAGGTAGGTGAAGGTCTCTGGGGGCTGCCTTGGAGGCTGGCTGCCCAGTCGTTAATGTCTGGGAGGAAGGCAGGAGCTCAAGCTGCCCAGCAAGGGGACTTGACACTGATTCCCTTCCCTGCTGTGAAGAACTCCTGCTTATCCTTCAAAACCCTGAACAGCTGCCCTTCCTTTGTGATGCCTGCCCTGAATGCCCTCCCTCACCCCCTTTCCTTTTGTGCCTCCCCTCCCCTGCCCCCAAAACTGAATTAAATTTTCCTTCCTCTTCTATACCATGTATTCTCAAAGGCGAGTGATAAAAAAAGAATCTTCCTCTTTTAATGTATGAAGCATAGATATGCAAACAATACCTATGCATAAGTAGATATATGTGCATTCGTGGTGTTATAATGTCACGAAGGGGCTGGATTAGGAAGCCCTGTCTACCAAGGTATCTTAGGAGACTGACGGAGGAAGGCTGAGATGCAGTGGTCTGCATCACTTCTACATCATGTGCAGTATTCCACTCTAAAATGAATTATGTGTGTGGAACATAATTTGTTCTATTATCCCTCTCTTCCTGATTGGATTGGGAACCTCTTGGGGGCAGGTGCCCCTGTGTCCTTCATTCCTGGGTTCCCAGTGCCTAGCACAGAGCCTGGATCACAGACAGCCCCATTGAACACCACCTAAGAGTGGAGTCCATGCTGCGGGACATGAACTTGGGGTGGTACTGGGTGTGGAGTGTGCAGCTTCTCCACCTCCCCCTGCACAGAATCGCTGTCAGTTTCCCATGGGCTCCGGCGTGATTTTCATGCATGGTCCTCTGCTGCAATATGTCTGCTACTAACACCGGCCAGATGAAGTCTCCAGCTAGATGTGCACAGGGGTCTTGGGGCTCTGGGAACTGGACGATGCTCCCCAGATTGGAGTGCTCTGAGGATCTGGGAGCAGAACTGTAAAACGAACCCAGGAGAGCAGGAGCTGGGCAAGGGGGATGGAGGAATAAAGATCTGGGTCCTGATGGGGCGAGGGTGCCCTGGGAGCCTGGCTTTCTGCCTCCCTCCCACTCCCAGGGAACACAGCCAAACACGCTATGAGCCAAATTCTGTGGACCTCCCAAGCTGCCAGTGCCCCTGATCCGGGAGGCCAAGCTTGCTTCCAGAGATGGTGGAGGGCTGAGTGGGTGCGTCTGCAGCCACTGAAGGGATTTGATGAATCCCTTAACTTATTCAAAACCGGGCTCCAAAATGGTTTCACAAATGGGAAAATGCATGTAATTTGTATAATTGAAAAGACTCCGACTGCCCTTTGGAGGAGCAATGCTTGCTGGACAGAGACGGCCTGGGTATGTAATCAGTTGTCTGTTTCCTGGACCACCAAAATAGAGATTCACAGCCACGTGGGTAAAAATTCACGCTGCTGTTGGAACTGGTTAAATTTAACTTTTGCCTTTTGCTGGGCTTCTTGATCCATGGTTGCTGAATAGGGAGGATAATTCTGTTGTCGTGATGTGAGTCACCTAGTCACTGGGAGCCTCGGTTCCCACACCTAAACGCAAGCACCGTCAGAGCCCTGGGTCTGACCTGCAGGCAACGTGGCTCTGTCCCTCTCTGGTCTGGACAGACCCTGACCCTCATGCAAAGAGTGACCACCTGGGATGGGACCCAGAGAAGGCTGGGTCTGGCTGTTGAACGAAGAGTGTTGTGAATGGAGAGGAGCGGGGAGTGTTGCCTGTAGGGCTGCCTGGCCGCCTTTGGGAGATTTTGCTGATGCTTTGTGATGCAGGTGGGAGAAGCAGGAGCCATGGTGGAAGTTAGAGGGGAGCAGGGTCTTCACTTCCTGCAAGCATGCCCTACCCCTGGGAGCTGCCAGCATGGAGCAGACTGCCTGGCTGTGACGTTGACTTCCCAGAGCATTTTGGTTTCAGCCAGGCTGGCTGCTGTGGAGATTTCATACACAGCGGACAAGACCAAGTTGGTGACTCACAAATGACATGGGAAGAGTGGTTTACGGGGACTAGAGCTACGCCCACGTTAACAGTGCAAATCCCAGGGCTCCACTCCGAGCAGATCTAGGTCAGGGGACTCATGGAGTCCCTCAAGGTCTGAGGACCCACTCATCATCTCTGTGACAGTTCAGTGCTCCCTGCTTAGGTGATTGACTTGGCTCCTGGACACTTGCCAGGCCAGTGCCTTCTAAGGTTGGTTCATCTCCCAGGCACCTGGGCTCTTTAACACATGCTGCCAGTGTGTGGAATATGTGGGGAAGAGCAAGGGGGTGATCCTACAGGCCTCCCACTGGCCCAGTCTGGCCTTCTGAAGCCTGGGGTTGGGGGAAGAAGGAGACTTTGGAGCAGAGTAGTTTGACAAAAGATGCAGGCAGAGCCCAGCAAACTTAATGGAGCCCGTGAGATGGAGTGTGACACCCTCGGAGACCAGGACAGAGCTCCTGCCTCCTCGGGAGCGAGGTGAGAGAAGCCTCAACTTTCACACACAATGGTCCAGCTGCTGAATGGACAGTCCATGTCCTGAGGGCTGCTCAGAGGGAAAGGCAAACACTGTTTCCTCCAGACCTGCATCCTGCGGAGCCTGTCCTTTACAAAGGACAGGCAGATTATGAAACTGCAGGTGCGTGTCTCCTCCCGCGCCTGCCCTCGCAGCCCACCCTGCCTTGGCACTCCACCAAGGTCCTTCCTGGGAAAGAACATTCTGGCTTGTGTAAAGGAGCTGTCTCCTTGGAGAAGCTCCTGTGAGGAAGAGGAGGCAAGGAGGAATCTCCAGCCGGAGAAGGAAGCTTTGTAGACACACTGCAAGGAACGCAGTCCCCGTACATTTAGGACTTGATTTCTGAGAACTCAAAAATCATGCTTGGTTTTGACATTTAAAAAAACAAATCAGTGAAACCCCTAAGTCAGGCCCTTTGCTATTTGCCAAATTCCAGCGTCTGTCTCAGCCGTCAGCCGATGCCATTTTGCTTCATAGGAACAGGAATTATATGATCCGATTTGATTTTCCCACATGATTATTTTATTAAACTGTAGGTTGCCTGAGAAATCAAATACGGCTGCTTATTTGGAATTTGAGGTAGATGCATAAGATGGCAGGGCTGGGAGGGTCTTGGTGGTCATTGGGTCCTATGTCTCCATTGTATGTGCTGGGAAACTGAGGCCCAAGCCGGGTGCAGGGATTGGACCTCTCCCAAGTTCTCACTGTTGCAGAAACAGGTCTCCTTGGCTTGCTGTGCAGGGCTTTGCATCGGATGCCATGTCTTGTTTTATCTCTCTTCGCCTTACTTTTCTGTGAAATGGGACCAACAAATGCGACTTCTATATTTTATGTGGATATCATGTTTTGTGCAATGTCTTTTGCTGAGTGAAAGCATTTTTATAAACTATGACACCGTAGCTGTTGCTATGATGGCTAGGACTCCTCTGCTAGGAGCAGACCTCTGATGACGGCTCTTGGGGTTGAGAAATTGCCCCTTGATTTGCATGGACCACAAAGGTTGCTTATCCTGGGCTCTGTTAGCAAGGTGCTCAAAGCGCACACGTGTCTGCCTCTCTACTTTCGGGAGTCACAGCCCACAGACCAGAATTCTGCCCCAGCCCCAGCCCCAGCCCCAGCCCACGGGGCTCCATGCTCTTGCTACAGAGCGTGCAGTCATCTGCAGAGAGGACTGGAAGCCATTTAGGAAGGACAGTGTGACTAGGCACAGTTGGAAACTTTGCTGCTGCTTCTGCTGTCTTAGAAAAAGAGTGGAGACCAGTAAACCAGCGCAGGTTGAAGCCATTTCTTGGCACTGGTCTCCAGTGGGGACATTTAGCACATTAATAATCTATGAGATGCCTCCACTTTCTGGATTCATTAAAAAGAGAGAGAGAGAGAGAGAAGACACTATATGAAGGGTATCCTCCATGGGCCAAGCCGAGGGTGCAGGAGAGATCCCAGGGGCCTAGGGACCTTGGATGGTCCTTCCTGTCTGTGTCAGTGGATGCAGGGTGCATTGAAGTCCCATTTTCAGAGTGGGCAGAATTTCCTGCACGAGGTGCGGAAAAGGCTAGTAGCTTTTTGTTTGAACACGGTAGGAGGAAGAAGAGGGTTTTGTGACAAAGGAGTCTGGGAGTTGACTTGAGACGGGACTTGGGGTGGTCATGGCAACAGGGGGTGACTGTGGTTGCCATTGGACACAGGGTTGCTGGGCAGCAGGGAAAGCCCCTTGCAAAGGTGGAGGGTTAGAGAGAGGAGTGTGCTGCAGGTCCCTGGGGAACCAAGAGGCGCTTGCCTCTCCCATGCGTTTGCCCTAAATCATCAGTTCTAGGCCCCAGAATTCCTTGAGGCTGCTCAACAACCAGTGCTCTTCCAGGAATAAGCTTTCTCCCGGGCAGTCCCCCATGCCCGGCTGAACTTGCCTCCACTTTTCACCTTGAAAACCAAGGCCAGCCTGTGAAAGCTGCTCTCCAATTTGATTCCTTCAGCGGAAACTTCCTGATTTCTCCTGAGTGAGCTGCTGCCTCCTCCAAGCTCCTAGGCTTACGTGTCCTTCACCCCGCTTCTCCAGCCCCACCTCCATCCCACAGTGTCATCATCGTCTCCCTCCAGACTGTGGGACCCTAAGGACAGTGGCCATGTCTGATCTGTCACCTCCTGCCTGGTTCCACCTAAGGCCTGGTGCAGCACCCAGCGATATGTGCAGGGGATGGAGGAGGAAATTCACTTCACATCTCCGCACTGGCCTTGGGGATTCACTGCCCTGCCTGATCAAAATCCCCGTGCCTTCCACAGTCAGGGCGGAGACATGTGGTCCCCACATCCAGCCTGGCCTGCACAGATCCCTGCAGAACCTACTGGTCTTCAGGGGAAAGAGTTCTCCTTTCATTCATCCATCCACTAACGCATGCTCATTTTCGCTCATTCCCTTTCTCACTCAGCAAGTGTGATACGTACTGTATACTCTTGCTCTCCCAGACTTTTGCAGTCCACCACCCAACACTGTTGTCCCTAGAGAGAGAGACACGGCATTTTGGTGCAGTAGCCAGAACAGAAAAACGACACCCACAAGCTCTGGGTTATGGCCCTTCTGCTGTCTTTCACTAATGGGGTGGACTTGGGCCAATTCACAGCCCCCCTCAGAGCCTCACCGATTCACGTGTGGGATGGGGCTATCACGTCTGCCCTTCCTCTGGGTCTGCAAGAGCATCAGCCAGGACAGCGAAGGAGGAGTGTGTGGAAGACCTTTGCAGAGCGTGAGCCCTGCAGATGTAATATTCATGCTTTTGCAAGCTGAGACGCCAGCCAGGCCCTGGTCAGGGAACCCCTTGAAGATTTATAGGTCTCCATTGTCTCCAGATTCAAAGTTGTATGGATGAAATTAACTATCACAGGCCATGAAGGTGGTTCAGAACAATACAGTGCAAACAGAGATCCTGCAGGAGAGGCAAAAGAAGCCCGAGTCAGCGGCGAGAGGGTGCCTGTGCGTTTTCTGGTTTGACTTTCCACAGACACTGAGGCAGGCTACGGAGGAGCACAGAGCTACCGAGCTCACAGAAGTCCCCAATCAATTTCTACTGTGGACCCAACCCCTATCTTTCTGTCGATCTGGGCAAAGATTCAATTCAAGGTTCTGACCCCCATTTTTAATTCAAGACCATGGTATCTAAAGTAATATCAGTTCCCAGCGGGAAACTCCAGTGGCCTTATTGCTTATGCGTCTTTCACCGCCAGCCACCTCCACCAGTTTCTGGAAGTATACAGGGTGTAAATAATTCATTCTAAATAAATAAATCACTCCGCTCCTTATGGTACAGCGGAGCTCCTAGTCATCCGCGCAACACTGAGTTGAGTCTGGATTCGCAGGTTGAACCTGGAAGGAACTGGAGGAGTGAGAAAACTAAACTCCCCTCCAGGGTCACAAACACCAACCAAACAGGCTTATGGGGAATAGAAACAAAAACACTGAATACGGTGGCAGGCGCCCAGCAGGCACCTGGCACGCACCCGGCACGCACTCCGTATTATTCTGGAGACATAGTCCTGTAATTGATGAGTGACGGTTGCCAGCCTCTTGAAGACCAGCAATGGACTTGCCTTAGAGATGGTCTCAGTGCTTTCCTGGAGATCCAGGTCACCTTGGCGACATAGCCATTCCCATCTGCCTCAAAGTTACCCAGGAGGTAGGGCTTCAGACTTTGGGATTTAAAGGCAGGAAAGTCTCAGGCAAACGGACAAATTGGTCACCTCCCAGTTCTTGCCATACTTCAGGAGCCCGGTCCTCTATGCCATGTAGCAGCCAGGAGCTCTGAAGCAAGTGGTGTCAAAAGTCACTGTTTAGCAGGACAGAGTCCCCTTGGGTGGCGACTGGATGGCTTGTGGAGGGGAGGCTGAGGGGATATAGGTGCAGTATAAGAGGGTTAGACTAGGCAATGCTTGCCAAACGTACCAAGGGTAGGAGTCATCAGGGTGGGAGATCCTGATCAGAATCCCCCAGGAAAGGCGCCTGGGAAACTGGTATTTAGCAAGTGCCCTGAATGTTCCTGTTATCAGGGAAGCCTGGGAAACACTGATCTAGATTCTCTACACCATGTGTCACACTGCAGAGTAACAGCAGCAGCAGCCCCCTGGAAGATTAGAAATGCAGACCCCCCAGGCTGCCCCCAGACCTGCTGGCCCCAAAGCTGAATTTTAGCAAGATCCTAGGTGTTTCTTGGTGCTCTAAGGTGCCTCTCGCCTGGGTACCTGGGACCTCTGAAGGGAGGCCAGGCGTCCAGGGAGCATGGAGGCTCTGAGAGTCCCATACAGACTCTGGAGTCAGCTTCAGGGACTTCTGCCCAGTCTGCCCCAAGGATCCACTTTTGGAACATCAGAGTGAAGGTGCAGGAGCATCCAGTGTCATGGGCCCAAAGGACCCCTGTCAGTGGAGTTTAACGTGTCCTAACAGGCTGACCTGGGAGGCTCTTTCAGCCAGCAATGCCTTGGCCACTTAGTGGCCAGGATCCCACAGAAGGGCTGGTGACTCCAAGCAAGGAAGAGGGGAAAGAAAGAAATAGGGCCCTGGGCTCGCGGGAGAAGAGTTGGCTTCTGATCCTGGCCCTGCTGTTTCCTGGCCAGGCAGCTCAGTGCCTTGATTTACTGGCACCTGGGCATCTCCATCTGCTGTCCTCCAGGATGATCCATGGCGGCAGGTACTCCAGGGACTAAAGTCCAGCTCCACGTCATAGAACAGCACTGACCGTCTCATGCTGCGTTCTGTCTGAGGAGGTGGTGCGCTCATTTGTGCAGGTGAGGACGTGGCGGCTCAGAGAGACCAGCAAACCCACGGTAGCAGGTGCACTTCCCGGCTTGGGTCAAGGCCGGTATTCACATCCAGACTCTGGTGCTTGTTAGCTGGTGACCCCAGGAAGTTTACTTAGCTCTCCCAGCCTCGGTTCCTCATCTGTGACTTGCAGTAGTGTCATATATCGCAGAGGTGGTGGTGAGGGTGACCTGGGACGATGGATGGCCACAAAGTTGCCTGCACCATGCAATGTGCTCCTTTTCTGTCCTCAAGGACAGAGGTACCCAGGTGGCCTCCTTGTCTGCCTCCCCAGGTAGAGGCAGGGTGCTGGGATCTGGATCTGCTCTGTGATCTTGGGAACATCTCTGTCCCCTCTGGGCCTCCTATTGTAAAGGGAGAGGGCTCAACCATTTGTGAGCCCCACAAACTTCAGTAACATCATGTCATTATCCCCATGGCTCAGAGCCATCTGTTTCTGCCTCAAGCCTGTCATCTTGCCTCTTGGGACCCTGCATGTGATTGCCCCTGGCTCCTAGGGCCTGGTTCCCCCTCCATTCCTAGATACCATGAGAATAGCCAAGCAGGTGGTCCATGGCCAAGGCCACTTGTGTGTGTACTCCATGCAGAATAGAGTCAACAGCTTTCAGCTCTCTCCAGCTCTCAGCTTGGATGTCTCTTGATCTCCACCCCTGCTCTCCAGGTAGAGACCACCTTCCTCTACCAGAGGTGAGCCCTGCGGAGGTTAGATGGCCTGTGGGTCATGGCAGAGCTGCGACAACAGCCTTTCTGTTGGACTCCCACTCTTGTCCTTTCCCCTCATGAATAGGGACAGAGCCTCCTCTCTAGAGCCCTGGAGCTGCTGCCCATGCTGTCCCACTGCTGGAAGCCCTCTCTGCCTCCTCCCCACCTGGTGAGGCCTGCGAATTCCCTGATAATTTAGTTCGAGGGTCACCTCCTCCTCCAGGAAGCCTTGCTCATCTCCCCACCTGCTCTCAGCTGGAGATGGTGCCCACCCTCCCTGTGTGTTTCTCCCTCTTCCCTCACTTTGTCCTTTCTTTCATACCTTACACCATAAACTTTTTCAGGACAAGGATGGTCTTGCCTATCTGTCCTGAAGGCCTTGCTCTGGATCTGCCACCAAGTAGGTACTTAGAAATCGTGAATGGACACACCAGGATACCCTGTTACAAAACCAACCTAGTTATCTTCCTGGCCTGCATTCTGATGGTCCTTGTCATGTGCTAGGCATGCTTCTTAACACTACGCTTAATTAACTGTTACTCCACATACCAAGCCTATGCGGTGGTTATTGTTATGCTCCTCATTCCACAGATGAGGAAACGGAAGCACAGAGAGGTTGAACGTCTTCCCAAAGGATTGGCAGTCCCAAGTGACTACAGAGTCCCCGCTGGCAGCCCCTGGGCTGCACTGCTGCCATTCATACTCCTCTAACCCTCAAGGCAGCACTGGGGGTAGGAAGAGCACACACTGCTACTTAGGTCCATTTCCTGTAGGAGGAAAATAAGACCCAAAGGGAGCAGAGCCCTGCGCTGCTTCCTGCTGCACAGGGTGAGGTCTCCTGAGGCCTCTAGGAGCAGCCTCTCCAGAAGCCATGGAGGCTCCTGTCCCGTGTCTCAGCAGCCCCTCCCCAGCCTGCGTGGGTAGCGGCTTCCGATGTGTCTGCACTGGGCCTGGACCAGCACATGCCTCTTCATTCGGGGATTGCTGTTTTCACAAGTCATTCAGCACGCGGGCACACACATACAATCTTAAACTTCCTGCTCCTCCAGAATCTTGTACATATAAAAAAATAAACGGCTCTTTTGGATTCAGAGAGTAGTTGGCCTGGTCATTGATGAAAATCAATAACTATGCTAGGTATTTCAAGCATGTCATATTTAGAGTTCTACTCTGGGTGATTTTATAATAAATTACTCAACTTTTCAATAGAGCATAGCTTCATTAGTTTTAAATATATGGAAAGCTTTTGCTTTGAATCAGTTTGCAAAAAAAATTAAATTTTTTGCTATTTCCACAGTGTAGATGTTGAGCCTTATACAGTGGAAAGGGTTGAACTTAAGAAAAGCAATCCCAGGTTAGATCACTGTTTAGACACTGTGCCCAGATGCAGATTGACGCACAGGCTTCTCAGTTTCCCCCAAGATCCCAGGCAAGCTGCTCTGCGTCACTGTCTGGACTACTTCTACGATAGCATGCTGGCTTGGCACGTGCAGGGAGATGCTGCCTGCCCGTCTTGAGCATCTTTTGCAGTGCCGGGCTCATCCCTAGAGTAATGGGTATGTAGACCTTTGGCACAGCCAAGTAGCTCTAGCGTAGTTAGTGCTAACAAAAATAAAAGAAAATAAAATAAAAAGATTTCCCCCAGTTCTCATCCTCAGCACTACTTCTCTGGGAAACAGACTCTCTAGAGTGTGTTTCCAGTAAACATAATCTCTCCATACCCTGAAGCATCATCCCAAGTTCAACTCCACGGTCAGTGGCCATCTTGATTGACGGATGTTAGCTTACTTCATGACAGTGGGACCACATCTGCTTGCTTGCACTTGGCACCCTAGAGCCTAGCACATGGCCTGGAATCTAGGAGAATCTCCAAGAAGCTTTGTTTATCATTTTGCTTTCGGATGCTGTCTGTCTCATCTCTCTCTTTTGTGTAAGTGACATAAAATTGTAGATTTTTAAAATATATTAAATATGCTATTTTTTGGTCAGTGACAGACATAATTTGCAATGAAGGCAATGTTTTTGTTGCTCTATTTATGTTTCTACTTTGTCCCCCAATTGTATTATAATTTCTTACTTTGAAAAATTTCAAATTTATAATAAAAGAAAGTACAACACATATCATTTACCCTTTACTTAGATTCACTAGCTGTTTGCATTTGACCATATTCATTTTCTCTGTCTCTGTCTCTCTTTCCCTTTTGTTTGTATACACATAAGCGTGCGTGCGCGCGCGCACACACACACACAGTCATTTGTTGTTTGATAAAGCACTTGACAGTTGCAGACATCATGACACTTCACCCCAACACAACAGCATGAATCTCCTAAGAACAATCACATTCTGTTACATAACAATAATATAATTATCACACCTAAAAAAATTGGGCAGTGATGATTACCCAATGTATGGTCTACATTCAGAAATTTCCTGTTGAGGTTGCTGCTGTCCGATTGCAGGCGGGGAGGGATGCAGGACCCAGTCAAGAAGCACGCGTTACATTTCCCTTATAGCTAATGATGTCGAGCATTTTCTCATATATTTATGGGCTTTCTGGACTTCCACTGGAGAGAAGTTCCTTTTGAGTTCTTTAGCCCATTTACTGATTGGATTATTTGTGGGTTTGGTGTTTAGTTTCTTTAGTTCCCTGTATATTCTGGATATTAGCCCTCTGTCCGAGGTGTAGCAGACAAAAGTTTTCTCCCATTCTGTAGGTTCTCTCTTGATGCTCTTGACTAGATCTTTGGCTGTGCAAAAACTTTTTAGTTTAATTGCATCCCATTCATTTAATTTTGATTCTACAGCATGTGCCATAGGAGTTTTGTTAAGGAAGAAGCTGCCGACTCCTATATGCTGAAGTGTTGACCCTACTTCTTTGATAATGTTTCCCCCTCAATTGTATCTCTGTATACTTCTAATAAAATTAAAAACAATAAAAAAAAGAAGCACGTGTTGGATTTGTGTCATAGGCTCATTCTCTGTTAACCTAGAAGGAAAATGGTCTTTTTGGGTTTTTTTTTCTTTTTTTCTTTTCTTTTCTTTTTTTTTTCTTTTTTTTTTTTTTTTTTTTTTTTTTTTTTTTTTTTTTTTTTTTTTTTTTTTTTTTTTTTTTAGCTTTTAGGGCATTGATTTTTTTTTTTTCAAAGCCCAAGTCAGTTGTTTCATAAAAGGTCCTACAATGTATTTGTTTGTTCCTTCTCGATTAGATTCAGGTCACATAGTTTCAGCAAGCATGATATCAACTTTTATATCCTATTCTTCCCAGGACAGCCGGTCAGGAGGCCACCGTGGCATTTAAACTATTACTGATGATGCTTCGTGAAGGTGGACTCTGCCGGGTTGTGGTCAGGTTGCCTTTTCCCCTCTGTTCCTAGAAGTAATCTAGTTACTAGGAAGTAACTCTGAGGGCGCCTGAGTGCCTTTTCCCTTCTCCCGGCCTTCACAGTGGTTCACTGTCTGCCATGAAGCTGGCCTGGCTGCCTTGGATCCACAGGAATTGCAGAGTCATATTCTCAATCTGTTCTTCTACTTGTAAGCAGGCCTTTTTCTCTACAGGAGAAAAGGGTCTCTAAAGGATCCTTTTTTTGGCCCTTTCTTTCCCTCCTCCTGGTCCTTTCTCCCTCTCTTTCCTACTAACTTGAGCACTGAAAGTTTTGCCTGCCTAGTCCTGGGATCTGCTGTGTCTCCAAAGAGCCCTGATTCTTCCTGACGGCAAATTGTATTGAGAAACCAACATCCAGGTGCTGGACATGCTGATTGCTCCTGGACGGGCAGGGTGCTCACTGCTTCAAAGGGTTTGTTTAGGGGCTGAGCTTGGAAATCTCATTTTTAATATTTTAATCTGACGCATTTAAACTGACCATGAGTAGATACTCAGACAGATAGGGGATATTCTGTGTCACCTGGTCTGCCTTCTTCAGAACAGTTCAATGTTCAACAAGAACTGCCACAAAAAGACAGAGGTTCTAGGTGGGAAAGCCAGAAAGCCAGCCGAATGCAAAACCCGCATGTGCACTGGCTCCTGAATTGTGGAATCGAGAAAACTGAAGGACTTTGCGTTAGATGACACTAAAGCACTGTTCACGTTCCTAAGTGTGATATGGTGTTGCAGTGATATGGGAGAATGTCATTCCTAGGATCATTCTGAGATACTGAGGAATAAAATGTCATGAGGACTGTGAGCCAAGTTCAAACACTTCAAAACCAAAAACTTCTGCATGTGTGCATGCGTGTGGCACAAGTCTCAGTGTGCACACACACACTCTCACACTTTCCTTAGGGCTTTTTTTGTTTAATATGGAGCAATTCACGAATTTGCGTGTCGTTGTGCAGGGGCCGTCTAATCTGCTCTGTATCATTCTAATTTTAGTATATGCGCTGCTGAAGCAAGCACTCCTTAGGTTTTAATATGTTCACAATAAAAGCAGTGAAAGTGGGGTGGAGAACGTTGTCCTCGGCTGGACAGTAAAAATGTATCCAAAAGTCCCTTTACAGACTTTTCTCCATTTGATTTTAGCGGCAACTTGATAGTCTCTTAGGTTCCTTGGTTCTATTTTCAGTTTTTAGGGACTGGTCCATTTCTTCTTGAATAACTTTATTTTTTTCCAAAATATATGCAACTTTTCTATGATTGCATTGTCAAAATTACACAGAAAGGTATGGTAGGGAATTCATGGCGCTTATCCAGGTTCCCTCCACTGGTTGACCATGTTCTATTACTTTTAAATTTATCCTTGCCGTGTTACAGATATGAGTGTGTGGTGGTGGTGGTGGTGGTGGTGTGTGTGTGTTCTCTTCCTTCCATCTTACCTAGAAGGGAGCGTGCTATGCACATTTTCCTGCATCTTAATTGTCCTGGCCTCACTCTTTTCTCACTATAGAAGGACGGTCCTTATTCTTGGTACAGATGTGCTGCACTTTTTCTGCGCGGAAGTAAGGTGGCTTGTGCCACCCGCCCCCGGGGGTAGACACTGGGGCTGTCTTCCATCTTTTGGAATAACCTTGGCCTCCTGCAACTCCCAGAAGTGGGATCTCTGGCCCAAAGGAAAAATGCATCTATAATTTCTCTAGAAAATAAATCTTTATTGAATGAATGAGAAAACAAATGAATGGACTTGGTTAGTGAATACCTAGTTGGGGATTAGAACAATTAGGGTGAAGGAACCTCTTCACAGAAAGAGCTGGTTTAAAACCCTTTGCTGTTGTCTCTTTGGCAAGTCTCATTCTCTCACCTAAAGAAGGAAGAAATTCCCTTTGCTTTATAAATTCAACACAGAATTACGAAATCATGAAATTTCAGAGTTGAAATAAAAACCACCTGCTTCAGCCTTCTTGTTGGAAAAATAAGGAAAGTGAGACCCAGAAAGAGGATTCAGTTCAATTGCATCCAATTTAATGATGGCTAAATGAAATATTTGGTTTGTAAGAAAGCGTGATCCTTGTTTTTAGTTTCTATCAAGAGTTGAATGTAAAATCATACTACAGAGAGCCCCCTCCACCCCCAAGGTACTCCATCAACAGCACCGTGCTTCAGATTTCTGAGAGCTTGGCTGTCACCATGACATCTCCTTCGACGGAATTCTCTCAGTGTAAATGGATTTTGTTTCACATCTTTTGTGTTATTCTGGGTATTCAGATGTAGTCATGATGATGAATTGGATCCGGTGGAGGGTTTGACTGGCTGTGTGCATCCCGGCTGATGGTGTGGGTGGTCATGTTTGCTGAGGATAGTCTGGAGTTACATAATCGTGGCATTGGGAGCTGAACAGGCAGCCTGGAGAAGCACATAGATTTAGCCTAACCCAGCCCAGTCATGAACTTGGAGGGTGACCCTGGGCAAGTCCCTTCTCTACGGTCTTCAGCGTGTAAAATGAAGAGTCGGACAAGCCGGGAATGGCACACAAATGATCGGCACCCATGCTGTTAATTTCTCCTTCTGTGCCGGTGCAGACCTAACTAATCCATCATGCACGCTCCCTCTTCACCTGCCGAACCCACTTCTGCTGCCCCTCTCAGCCTACTGGAGATACCGCATGGGCCCGTGCCTATTTTACCAGATCTGGAGATGGTTACTTAGGGTTACCAAATAGAATGCTAATTCAGTTAAATTTTAATTTAGATTTTTTTCTTTTTAGTGCAAGAATGTCCTAAACATTGCTAAATCTGGCAATCCTACTGCTCAGGACACTTCAGTTATTCTTCCTTTTAATTAAAAGATACATGCTCTGTTTGTGATAAGTTGTGATAGTGACCATTTCCCCAGTGCCCAGAAAAAAGTTCTGTTTGTCCTATAATTGTTTAGATTCACACTACAACTTAATTTAACTGAAGATGATCAAGATTTGTATAGTTTTTTTATTTTAAATTTCTAAGGATCACATATTCGTTCTTTAAAGAACCTATGATCTGTGGCTGGAGCCGTGGTGGCTCAGTGATTACGGTGCTTGCCTGGCATGCGTGAGAACTCAGGTTGGAACCCTAGCACCATGTACACAACTAAGTATCAGAGCAACGAAAACCAGATGAAAAACTCAATAAAATTGACTCTCTCCCCTCCTCTCTCTTTCACTATCCCTCTCTCTTTAAAAACAAACAAAAAAACAAAACCCTATGATCCTGTGGTTCCCTGACTTCGCCGTTTGCATATCACTTTCTCGCCTTTGCCAATCCATGTTCCATTTGTATTATTAGTGTGTTAAGCATTCGTCTTTAAATTGACTCATTGTTTTATTTAAACACTACGAATGGAAAATCAGTATCATTTGTCAAGATTCAGAGTAAAAAAGTGAAGAAATGCAATACTAATCTGGGCTCGCCTGAGGTCATCGGGTGCCCGCCATAGGTTCACCTGCACCTGGACGCTGGCTGACTCGAGTCCCTGTTGGTTTGGGGGAGCCCTTCTGTCATCCTTGTAGATGGAGGTGTTTTTGAACGCCTCCAGCGAGTGGGAACTCAGTACTTGGCGCGGTTTTGATTCATTCTTGAATCCCATGTTGTTGAATCTTTCTTCTTCATATTGACCTGCACCAGCCTCCCTTTCGGTTACACATCCACCCCTGCTCTGTCCCGGGCCCCTCGGAGCGTGCTCCCTCTGCGTTCACGGTCACAGATTCGTTTATCTGGCGAGTATTTGCGTGTCCTCTGGCAGCTTGAGCGCTTGTTAATTGTGTCTGTTGTTGTTGTTTTAGCAAAGGAAGGAGGTCTTCATAGTACCGTGTGATGAGGTTCAAAGCCGGTGTGGTGACACCTTGACCTAGACAGGAGGCACTGTTCCAGGAAGGAGAGAGCCTGGTGTGCTTTGGGAAGCAGGAGTGAGAGGGTGTCAGGGGACTGACAGGTAGGACAGGTGAGGAGCAGGGGGACCCACTGGGCCTGGTAACCCTCCTCTTCCATTATGACACAGGAAAACATTGTCACCTCCCGGCTCACATTTTAGAGCCCTGGAGAGTTAGTCACAGGTAGAATACTGAGGCCTAGTAGGTAGCTGGTGGGGGCTTGTGACCACCACCCCATGGAGCTAGTCAGGAGTGCCACATGCACAGTGCCCATCCCCGTGCATCCCCAGCCCCACCAGGCCCAGGAGGACCTCCCCTGTCACGTCCGGGGACCTGTCACCTTCTTGGACAGCCTCTAGGAATCTTTTCTCTTGACTTAATTTCCTCCGGAGTGACCTGAGCCAGATCTCGGTGGCCTGGAGCTTCGTCAGCTGCTTCCTCTCTTGTTTGGGGACAGCTCTGGCTCCCAAGGGCAACCTGGACCTAAAGTGACACTTTCTTTTGGAGCTCTGGTGTCCCTGTGACATGGCTGTGAGGTGCCTGGTGGCCTCTGCCCTTCAGGAGCTCCTGTGGTCTCTTGGTTTGGGTTCTAGTGGGCGATGGCTGTTGGGCCTCCTGGGAGTCTTGGCCTCTCCTTGGCACACATTGGCTGCTCTGGATCCATGGGCTCGGGCGGGGGGTGGGGGGACAGGCACAAACCCCCCTTTCTCAGTGAGAGACACTAGCACTTTCCTTCCACCTCAGCTCCACTACGTGAGGACTGCGGCGCATTCTGTCCAGAGGACAAAGCAGACAGATGTCCCGTGGTCCCTCTGTCTCCCTGTCCACTCCTCCTCTCCATCTTCTGCCTTAGCTGCAGAGCCGGTCGCAAGAGCTCACAGGCCAATCCGTGAACTGAGTCCGTCCCTTCTTAGTGCCCCACAGTAGGAGGAGGAGCTGTGTGGGGAGGACGGAGAGCAGGGAAGCCTCCCAGGAGGAGGTGTCAGGAATGGGCCTCCAGGGATGGATGCACAGGAGCCGGCCTGAAGGGATGGGAGAGGGTGTGTTCCCAGGGGTTTGGAAGTGCTGTGTCCTCTCCTGCTGCAAGCACACCTTCCGCCCACAGGTGTGACTCCAGCCTGTGGAGTAATGAGAGTGCCACCTTGGCATGAGCAGACGTGATTTCTGCAGCGCGGTAATTAAAGGCAGTCGGCTTCACAGCTGCGCTCGCACGAGAACACTTTCACCCCGAAAGACATCAGCCGAACGCCAAGCGCAGAGGAGTCGAGGGACCCAAGGAGGCTCCTCGTGTAATTTGTTAATTTCCTGCATTTGTCACCTGCACAGATGCACAGAGGGGAAATGGAACATTTTACCAGAAGTTTAAGAGAAAATTAAAGACGTGCATTCTAATTGTACACAATTAGGCAAGCAATATAATCATTATTACCTTTGTAATTAACAAGCCATTTAAAAATCACCAGATGAGGATTTGGAAAGCCTGATTAAGAATGATGTCCCTGCCTGGTGGCAGCCTTGTCACTGGGAGCCAACCCTTTCGCTCACTGAGGCCTCTCATCTGTGAAATGGGCGCACCACCCCCAGTCTGCCTTCCGTAGGGAGGAGGTAATGTGGAGGGAAAGGGCTGTGGAAGTTACAGGCCTGATTTAAACCTGAGAAGAACCACCTAGGTTACATCAGCCTGGAAGTCCAGGCAAGCCGGGAATGGGTGCCTCTGCCTTTCTGATGCTCACACCAGCTCTGAGGTTGGAAGTTTGTCCCCAGTTGCTATAGAAGAAGAGACCGAGGTTCCCAAAGGTGCAGAAATCCCCCAACGTGGCTTAGGGACTGGTGGAGGTGACGTTCAGACCGAGCCCGCCCAGGCTGAAACAGAATTCTTACCCTTGGGCCACGCTGCTGGCTCGGCATTGACTTGGTTTTCTTATTTCTCTATGTTCCTTCCAATATGTTTAAAAAAGATCCGAGGGAGTTATGTTTGTTTTCTCATCTCCTTTATATAAAATAGTGGTGTAGATGCTGAAGGAGGGAGTGAAGAAGGAAATTTTTTAAATTTTTTAAATCACAGAGTGCCACATAGCAAAACAATTGTATCTTAAAGAGAAAAGAAATTAAACTACGTTATGAAGCGAATTACAGCTTAAGCCAGGAGACAGGTAGTTGGATATTACTTTTATTATTATTCTTTAAAATGGACATGTCTATTTCATACACTTGTGTATATAGTTTCTTATTTGACAATAAAAGAGTTTTTTAAAAAAAATTAAGAAGGATTTTTAAAAATAGCCTATGCATGTAATTTTTGTTCCCTATCATTGAATCCGATCATCTTAGGGAATCCAAAGCAATATAAGTCCCTGGTGCAGTATTATTTTTTCTTTCAAGTAAATCTCATGTTTTCTTCCTCCTTCTTTTTAAATTTAGCCCCCGTCTCCTCCTTGTCTTGCACCTAGGAGGTGTTTCCCTAAGTATTCTTTGTTTCTGGAGTGAGGACTGTGTTCTAAAGTCCCAAGCCCCAACCTTGCCACTTGCTAACTCTTCTGATACCTGCTGGGTGTCCTGCAAATCTGCTCCCATCTGACATTCCCTAGAGATAGCATCTGTCTCCCAGCTTAGAGCCTCAGGCCCAGAAGACTGCCCCCTGCCATCACCACTGCCAATCCCAAACTCAGGTAGCCACCTGTGCTTCTGATTGTGCCTGCTGGAAACCACCCCCTCCCAGGGTCCCATGGCTTACATGGCAGGGAGCCTTCCTTCATGTAGCTATAAAGGAACAATCCAGGTAACCAAGTCAGTTTCCATCTTTGCATTACAGCTTCTTCACCTGGAAAGCGAGAGTAATGCACTTTCTTTACCTGCATTATGGGTCTTTGTGATGATCAAAATTAGTGAAAAGAAGAAATGTGTCTTGGAAGTTGTTAAACCACAGAGAAGAAGTATAGCATTCTGTGGAATAGGTGGGGAATTGTGAAGTTAGTCTCCCTGGTCTGCCAGTTGCTTGCTGTGTGATCACATGCAATTGACTTAACCTCTCTGAGCCTTATTTCCTTGGTTTCCTCATCTGCAGATCACAGTAGTGAATACATCACAGGGCTATTTAAAAAAAAATTTTTTTTTTATTTAAAGAGAGTGAGAGGGCTAGAGTGAGAGAGAAAGAGAGAATTAACTATATTTATTTTTTCATCTGGTTTTAGTTTCTCTGACACTTAGTTATGTATGTGTTGCTATGATTCCAACCCAGGTCCTTATGCATGCTAGGCAAGTGCCCCAACCACTGAGCCACCGCTCCAGCTCCGCAGGGCTGTTTTGCATGTTCCGTGAGAGAGTGAGTGGTAAACTCTCCTTGCAATACTTTCTCCACATTCATTATTTAAGAATTTCAAGGAGTCAGGTAGCAGGGCTGCAGCAGTGGCTCAGTGGTTGAAGCGCTTGCCTGGCATGCACAAGGACCTGGGTTCAAACCCCAGCACAACTTACACAACTAAGTGTCGGAGAAACCAAGGCCAGATAAAAGAATAAAAATGATTCTCTCCCTGCCCCCCCACTTTCCCTCCATCTCTCTTAAAAAGAAATTTAAAGGAGTCAAATAGCTAAACTCTAATCCTGATTTTGCCATTCACTAACCCCTTCTTGCCTCAGTTTCCCCAAGAGGAAGCATGCCTCCTCTACCTCCCTCACACGTTGCTGAAAGTCCCAGTGAGAATATGGCCGTTGGAGTGGGTGCCTTGCCAGCAGGAAGGAGCGATGATTGTTCCCCAAGTGCTTCCAGTCCAGACAGATTTGCAACCTAGCAGCGAGTCCATGCGCGCCGCCCCGCGGGCTTTGGGAAGAGCCCAGCCGCACGCCAGGCGTCCCCTTTCCCTGCTAAATTGGAGATGCTTTGCAGCTGCTCCACATCACAGTGACCTCACGGGCATCTATGTTGAGGTACTTTGTGTCCAAACATTTTTTCACCAGGACTTGGGCACAGCGGTGACCTGGCGCAGCCCCCAAGTGGTCCCGAGTTCCCAGCACACCCGGCCCGGACTTTGTGTACATCCTGGCACTGGCCACAAACAGTGTTTTGTCAGAAGTTTCCTGAGAAAGTTGTGTTGCATTCAGCTCTGCTGAAAGGGACCCAAGATGACAAATACCTCCCTCATTTAATTACAGACACAGTTAGCAAACTCATGGAAAAAGATTAAAACCAGCAGAGAAAAGAGTGAGGCTCAATCACTTTCTCATCCCCTGCCTCTGGCCCGAGTTCCTTACCTAGCACTTAGCAACCGCGGCCACCCCTGCTTACACCACCCCTCCTGGAAAAATGGTTTATTTCTGCAGAAAAGTTTAATTCAGGTGCCCAAAATCAGGTAAAGGAGGAATTGCATTTGGTAAGAATTCGTCGATGGCATGGAATTCAATAAAGACCGTGAAGTTGGGAGTTGTATTCATATTTTTCATCTAGGTTTATATCTGCACAAGAGAGGTGCACACAGCAATTGTCTGAATAAGTCAGATTAGAAAGGAAAACACCCACCCACTCGAAACTTCCAAAGTCCTTCATCATTTTCTTCAGTGGTTGGAGAGAAAGCAGAGTTTTGCAGCTACAGGGAAACTGAGCCATCATTCAGCGAAACAGCAGATGCCTGAAAAGGAGAGGTGGCTTTGCCCTTGCTCTCTCCTAAAGAGACAGGTGAAGCCCAGGTCCGCCAGCCCCTTAAGTGGCCTTGAAGTTGCAGGAGCCAGAGCTCCACTTCTCTCTGCAAGGGGGGCTGGGGTTACTTCCTGCTCAAGGTCAATGTGCAGACCCTGAACGCTCACAAAAAACGTGTGGCTAGGGGAGTGTCCCCCTGGGTGATGGATGCTGGCCACTCTCTTCCCGTCCCGCTTTGGTGGTGAACTATGCATTGCCCCAAATCTCCCAAAATTTGGAATGCTTGAGAGAACCCCCACCCCAACCCCTCAAAGCCTTAGAACCAGTTGTCTCCTCCCTGTCCTTCCAGAACTCTGAGGAAGGAGCAAGACCTAGACCATCACCCCACCTCCCCTCAGGGCTGGGCTGAAGAAAGAACAAGATAGAATGTCAAAAGACACATTTCCCATCTCCATTAACAACCTGCACACTTCTTTTTATTTTCTTTTTCAAAGAGAGAGTCAATTTTATTTATCTTTTCATCTGTTTTTTTGTTTTTCTAACACCTAGTTGTGTGTGAGGTGCTGGGGTTTGAACCTAGGACCTTGTGCATGCCAGGCAAGAGCTCTAGCACTGAGCCGTGGCTCCAGCGCTGCCCCTGCACACATGATGTCCCCTTTATGGGCCACAGTTTTGTTAGCTGTATAATGGACGATAGCTGCTACCTCAGATATCTGAACGTGCGGATCAGCGTCAGACGTGTGTCCGTGCAGCCTCTCCTCTGGATAGTTCATGCCAAGCTTAGCCCCTCGGTGGTGGCATGGGCAGTTGGTTCTCTTCTCCGTCCATGCATCAATCCATCCGTAGTTGGATAGGTGTTGCTCTCAGGCACTTCGGAGACTGGATTTACCTGGGTGAGCTTGGGATGAGAGGATAACAAATCCTGTTCCTCTGCCGTGGCCAGCAGTATGGATCCCCCTAACAGACTCTCCACAAAACCTGCTTGACTGTCCCCAAGTGCAGTGGCCTTCCTGTTTCTGTGCAGCTTGGGGACCACAAAGTCCTTTCACATCCCGAACCCGTGAACAAACCAGGCAGGACAGAGCGTTCCGTCCTCCTTTACAAACGAGAGGAGGGTGAGTGACTTGACAAGATAGCTCAGCCAGCAAAGGGCAGGGCTGAGGTCCAAACCCAAGGTCTCTGGGGCCTGGGCTCTGTTCCTTACTGCTATGTGTCTCTGGGGTTGGGGCTGAGGGGCGTGTGTCATTGCTCAGGGGCCACGATTGTGAGCACAGGGGCGTACGCCTCGACAGTGTAGGTTCCACACCTCTATTTATAAATGTTGTGATCTTGGGCAGGTTTCTTTTTTCCCTCCTTTTGTTGGAAAAAATGCCTACAGCATTAATATTCACCACGTTAACCACTTTAAAGCGAAAACTTCAGTGTCATTGAGTGGATTCAGTGTTGTCCAACTATTGCCACCATCTACTGTTACATTTTCATCCTGCAATATAAAAACCCTGTGTCCATTAAGCAGTCACTCCCCAGTCCCCAGCCCTGGTAAGGATCAATCTGGGCCAGATTCCTAACCTCCAAGTCTCAGTTTCCTGATCAGTAAGGTGAGAAGAGCAGCAGTGCTCACCTCCCCGGGTGTCATGAGCCTGAGCAGGATCCTAATTGGAAAGCACTGGGTACAGGTGTGTGGGGTACAGTTTCTATCTTCACTGTGTTGTGGACTTCTGGAAAGGACCACCCTGGCCATGGGGAAGAGGTGCAAAGCTGCCTCACCCCACCGCACCTGGCTTTGAGGGGACCACAGACCGCTCACAGTGCTTAGCACTTCGCAAACTGGGCCTTTGGCATTGAGATGCTGGGAGCTTTTGCCACCATAGAGACCAGGGGACCATGGGTGGTGCAGGGAAGCCAGAGGTCCTGTGGCCAGTTGTGTTTGGGCAGTTTCTGGATACTGTCATTATCAAAAGTACCCAGGCCAGTTTGTGGGTGGGAACCAAAGAAGGAAATGTGACTTCAGTGCCATCTGAGGAACCCCTGGGGACCTGCTCTGTGCTCCAAGTGCTGCCTGGCTGCAGACAGAAGTGAGGAGCAGCACGGACTCCAGGTCCTACTCAGTGCCAGAGCTGGCCGGGGTAGGGTGAGGTGGGCATGGCAGCCGATCGTGCACAACAGGAACCTCCAAACCTTCACATCAACCTGTGGTTTAAATGGCATCTAAACTGCAAAGCAGACTGCTAGGCCCCACTACTTGAATGGTTGATTAATTCAAACTAAATTAATTTGCAATTTTTCTAATACTTTTAGTGGCATGACTTGAACTATATCTTTGCAATATTTAAGACCATAAGGCTTACTAAATAAATGCATGGCACACACACACACACACACACACACACACACAAAGGGACATTTGGCATTAATAGCACCCAATGGAGCATCTTCCAGCTTTCCTTTGGAAGCTTCACTAATTATAAAGCAGATGAATCTGGATTGAGAAAATTCTAAACATTGCTTCCTGGCACTCTAAACCTTGTCTCATAAAGTAACAATTGTCCTGAAAATAGATGAACATTCATTCCTTTCTCTCCCCCCAATCTGAGTTAGAGACCCAGGATTTGGAAAATTGGACAGCTGTGTCTTTACCTCATGGTTGCTGATCTCTGAGGCAAACAAAGTGCTTTTTTCCCTTCATTCTCCTGTGTCTTTCTAAATTCAGACAGAGTTATAAATTCCTAGGGGGGAAACAAAGTGGGTAGGAAGAGAAGAGGCACACACCAGAAGAGCATGCATTCTGGGAAGTGAGGTTTGATGGGCAGGAAAGAGCATCAGCAGCAATGCATGATGGGAACTTAATGCACCATGTTGATCCAGAGTATTGGAAAACCAGGCACTGAGGGGAAAGAATGATGTCACCCAATCAGTGTCAGCCAGCATAAGATGAGAGCCTTCTGGACACCAAAAGCAGTGCTCAAATACTTATCCTTCTGTTTTCTAAGAAACATTCTGGATCAAATGGTAAACCAGCAGAAAATGGGGCCAAAAGCAGTCCACATATTGTGCCTCGTGATAAGCTGAGTCTGAAAAGACTTGCCTTGCTTTGGAGGGTGAGCACATTGAAAACATCTTCATAAAAGTACTTCAAAACTAATCAAAGGAGCCGAGGCTCAAAAGAAGCAGGGAAAGAGTCCTCCTCTGAAACTGATCCATTGTAGGATAAAGAAGAGAACTCTTAGAAAGGTGCACACAAAACAACCTAGTCTCCATGAAACAGCCCGAGATAAGAGGATCGGGGGAAAAGGAAATGACCATATGAAAATAACAAAACACAAATGTCCTTAACACAAAAAATGCATCCCAGTCAACACAGCTTAAATCTGAAGCTACTGCAAAGTAGGTTAGGCGCTCGGAACAAAGAACCTAGATTAAGCAGCACATGCCGTCTGCTGGAACACATCCCAGAGAGCTTCCTCGAGCAGAAATGGAGCGCCTTCGGAGTGTCTTTGAAGGACTCACAAAATGAGGAAGTCAGATAACACCAAATGTTGGCCAGGAGGTGGAGAAATAAGAACCCTTCCTTATACCCTATTGCTAGGACTGTGGATGATATGCGCATACCCCATAAGAAGGCAGATAGGATAAAATAAGATGTTCATCTAGAATGGCAAATATAAAGATTAAGCAACTATGCTATGGACTTGCAGAACAAAGAGACAGCATATACTAATCAGGTTGTTGGAAAAGAGATGAGAATATATATGAATATAATATAAATATGCTACGTATATGGTATATGTGTTATGTATAATATGTGCAACATAAATATAGGATATAAGACACTAAAATCTATAGGTGGTTAATATATTATGTAATATTCTCATTACACACACACATACACACACATTTTTTTTTAATTAGAAGACTTCAGTGTCTAGATTAAAGTACTGCCTATATCCCAGATCTAGCCTGGAAAATTTTTTTTAAATTCCAAGAATAAAAAATATTCTTTAGGCATTCAGAGAAAACCATCCACCTATGAATGAAGACTAGCCTCAAATTTCTCCTGAGCATCGCTTTTTAGTTTCAAGGAAGAAAAGTAGTAGCTGAGGAATTTTATACCCAGCTAAATGTTGACATTATCAAGGTAACAGAGGTCCATCGTTGGTAAGTTTCCAAAATAACAGTTATGGACTTGCAGAATGAAGAGAAAACACATAATAATCAGGTTACAGGAAAAGAGATGAGACTATACATGAATATACTATAAATACGCTATATATACTGCATTATGTATAATATATGTACAGTATAATAAATACAGGATATTGTTATGTATAGTATGTATATTAAAATAAATATAGGATATAATACACTAAAATCTATAAGTTTCCAATTCCTCATTTTCTTCAGCATATCAGAAAGTCTTCATTAGGCTAAGACCTGAAGCCAGAATAGAGGTGTCCAAGATTACATATCAAAGGAACAAAAGGGAAAAAAAGAGTCATAAAGAGAGACAGCCAGTGAGACGATGCAGGACCAAGCAATATCCAAACATATTTTTAAATCTACAAAAGAATGTGAAGTTTTCAAGAAGTATATATTTAATAAAACCTTAACAGAATACAAATAGAAAGAGGATTAAACCTAAGACAGGCAAACACAAGTACGAAATAAAGCAAGGGTCATCATCATAGTATCAAGCAAGAGATAGTACAAAACAAAAAGCTTTAAAATGACAAAGAGGTTTATGGTCCATTGGCAAATATTTCAATCCTCAGTTCGCTCAATGAATATAGTAAGTACCTGCTGTTTGCATTAGGCAAGGGTATACATTGCTGAAAAACAAAGGTATAAATCATGACAAAACTTTATATGCAACATAAAATCAAAGCTTCGAAGCAGACGCTGTTGGAAAACACGATGAAATGCTCAGAGAGGACAAAGAAAAATTAATTAACCTCTCAGCTTTTGATAGACCAAGTCAGCAAAGATATGAAGCTTATGAAAAAATAATTACCTTGATTGTATCTATTATGCCATAAGTAGTCTAATAAAGGATTTTATAGCCTACAACTCCACACTGCATCTTTTTTTCCAGCCATCATGGAACTTTTACAAGTTTACAATATAAAAGGGCACACACACACACACACACACACACACACACACAAAAAAAACCCTCAAAAATTTGCCAAGGCAGACACTGTAGGCCAAATTCTCAATGCAATAAAAGTAAATATAACAAAACTATAAATTAAAAATTTAAATACTCTCTAAAATAAATGCCTGGTTAGGGACTAACTGGAGCCTCAAACAGAGTCTGTTCAGAAATTAGTTTGGTTGTATAAAATAAGGCAGGGAGCTCAGAAGCATGGGTCTTCAAGTTAGGGCACTGATGCTAGCAGCCCTGGTGCTGTGGATGCTGGAGGAGGAAGGGCTGGGGAACACACAGGTTGCAGTAGATAGCCATCAAGCAGGGAAGAGCACTGGTGCTAGGAATCCTTCAGTCCTGAGTTCAAGTCCTGCTTCTCTTCTCATTGGCTTTGGTGGATATCTTGATATTGCCCCAGCTAGAATCTGCTTATTCAAAACCAGCAGTGTTGATCTGCATTGGTGGTTCTCAATCCTTGCTGGGCATCATACACACCTGCAAAGCATTGAAATATTACAGCTGTTCAGAAATTCTCATTTAGTTGATTTGGAGTGGGATTAAGTTATTGGATTTTCTAAAATCTCCCCAAATGATTCCAGTGTACATCCAGGATAGGGAACCCCCAAACGAGGTGATTTCTTTGATTCTCCCCAGTTCTGAAGTTTAGTAGTACTCCCAGGCACCTGAGTCTGCCCGAGGAAGAAAGTTTTAGGAGGCTAAAGGCAGAAATACAGTGACGCACAGGAATCCAATCAAAGTGTGCATTATCTCAAATGGTGCAGAAAATGTCAGCTCCAGTTAATATTTTGCACCCAACATGATTTAGACCTGGGGCATATATTGTACTCCAAGCCCATTGTAAACACAATGGGCCATTTATTCACTGAACAGTAACCACTGTAATTACCTACAGGGCAAACATATGAGGTTGTTCAAGCAACAATTAATTGTGGACCTGGAACTAATGGGACAATAATGGTAAAGCATCAACCAGAGTGTGATTCAGAAATCACATCAGAAAACCAATAGCTTCCAAATTGTATTAGATGAGCATTTTTAGGGATGCAACGGTATACTAAGTGTCCCAGGTCCTGAAAGAGTTGCTTCCTGATTTTTCAGATAGCTCCACTTTCACTGGTGAGCAAAAGAAGTTTGCAGTGTGGTTTTTTTTTTTTAAGAGGGAGGGACAGTGATAGAGAGCAAGAGAGAGCGGAATCAATTTTATTTAGCTTTTCATGTGGCCTTCGTTGCTCTGATACTTCGTTGTGCACATGGTGCTGGGGTTCGAACCTGTGTTCTTGAGCCTGCCAGGCAAGTGCTATAACCGCTGACCCACCGCTCCAGCTCCTGCAGTGTGGTTTTAATCTTAAGAATCATGGACACTAGGTTGGTGGGGACTATATGGAACTGCCGTTTCTTACACTCTCTATGGGATCTAAACCTCACCTGGAGGCAAATGTGTGGATCTTGTTTGGATTATAGGATCCTTTTTGTGAATCTGATGAAAACCATGGAATCTTTTTTTTTTTTTTTTTTTCAGAAAAATGTGTATGCACTTAGGCATTCACACAAACAGTTTCCTACAGTGTTTGGAGGGTCCAAAGACACCTTGGAGCCCTTCTGTTCTCACTGGGTTGTGGTCTGATCTCCATTTGCACAGGGATGTCACCACTTCTAATGGTAGATTTCCATTGCTGGACAGCTCTGAATGTGAAGGGTCCTCCAGGCATCCAGCTGGACATTTACCTGCCGGAGGTTCTTCTCATTGCTCCTTAAACTACCCTGAGTCTTTTGAACAGTCATTCTGTCCTTGACCCTCACCAGTTGGAAGGTGTCCCTATCTCCGCAAGGGTCTTGGAAATTGATTTCTGTAGATGATCTTGCGTTTCAGGCAATGGCTGATGAGATCTGAGGGGATGCAGAGAGGACCCAGGAGGTCTAAGGACCCTAAGGAGTGGAGTGGCTGTCTGCCGGCTGATGCAGATCATGGAAAAGGACTGAAAAACTTGGAAGATTATTGGTTTTCTCATGTGATTTCTGAATCACACTCTGGTTGAATGAAGCTTTACCATTGTTGCCCCGTTAGTTCCAGGTCCACAGTTAACTGTTGCTTGAACAACCTCATATGTTTGCCCTGTAGGTAATTACAGTGGTTGTTGTTCAGTCCTGCAGTCTTTGGGGAAAGTGCTTCTCAGGTGGGAGAAACAGCAGTAGATGACCTTCATCTGGGACGCGGGGTGCAGGGTGCTGTTTCCCCGGATGCTGAAACTAGACTCTGTAATCAAATCTAGAGCTGCTGCTGACAGCCTAGGTGCAGGAGGAAGCTGGTGACGCGAAGACCAACCTTGCTTTAGCGTGGTCTCTCTGGATCAAAGATTTAATGATATAAAAGAAAGAAAGAAAGGAGGGAGGAAGAACAGATTAGAAGACACCTTGAGGAATTATTTCATAATCTCAGAGTAGGGAAGGCCTTTCTAAATAGGAGACAAAACCTGAAGGTATGAGAGAGAAAAATTGATAAATTCATCTAATTTTTAAAAAAGAATTTGCTTGGAAAATGATGCTATAAGCAACATCAAACTGCTGAGTAGTGGCTCAGCAGTTATGGTGCTTGCCTGGCATGAGCAAGGATCCAAGTTCAAACCCCAGCACCAGGTACACAATA
>PVKS010024958.1:0-30441 GCA_004027875.1 Aplodontia rufa | reverse complement strand
GGGGTTGGGGATTTAGCTCAGTGGCAGAGCGCTTGCCTAGCACGCGCAAGGCCCTGAGTTCAGTCCTCAGCCCTGAAAAAAAAAAAAAGGCTGGGGATGTGGCACAGTGTTAAACACCCCTGGGTTCAATACCTGATACAAAAAGAAAAAGAAAAAAATCACTCTAGCTATACTGTGAAACCAGATCAGAAGATGAAAAAGTTGAGAATCTCATATACATTAATATGGGTAGTATAAAAATAATGAGCATTTATGAGGATCTGAAGAAGCAGGAATATGAAATGGTCTAATGGTTATGGAAAACAGTAGCAGTTGCTCAAAAGATTGGAAATATAATTACCAAATAATTCATCAGTTTCACTTTGGGACATATGCCAAAAAGAACTGAAAGCAAGATCTTGAAGAAATACCTGTACAACCATGTTCCTATTTATAATAACTAAAATGAGGAAGCAACCCAGGTGCTCATTGTGAGATGAACAGATAAGCAAGTATGGTATATCCCTACAATGAAATGCTATTTCATCTTCAAAGGGAAGGAAAATGTATGTTCAACATGGATGCATCTCGTGGACATTGTGTGCAGCAGACTAAGCCAGTCATAAAAAGGCAAGTACTGCTGAATTCCACTTTCATTACGTACTGTACCGAGAGTAGCCAAATTCCTAGAAACAAAGTAGGGTGATAATTTCCAGGGGCTGGGGAAAAGGATCAAGAAGTTATTGTTTAATAGGTACAAGGTTTCTGTTTTGCAAGATGAAGAGCTCCAGAGATGGATGGTGGTGATTGTTGAAAAATGATAGGATTGTATTTAACATCACTAAACTGTACATTTAAAAAGGTGGAGATGGCAAATGTTATGTTTTGTGTACTTTAACAAACTTTTGGAAAACCAAAAAACAATGGTTATGTATCACGTTTAAAAAGGTCATTGCGGGGCTGGAGCAATGGCTCATCAGTTTCGAAACTTGCCTGGCAAGCACGAGGACCCGGGTTCAAACCCCAGCACCATGTACACAACTAAGTGTTGGAGCAACTAAGGCAATGTGAAAAAACTAAATAAAGTTGTTTCTCTCTTTCTCTGTCTCTCTCACTGTCTCTCTCTCTAAAAAAAAATTAAAAAAATAAAAATGTTGTTGCTATGATACAGGCAAAAGATAAAGATGGGAGCTGAAATAAGGTAGGAGAAATAGGGCCAGAGATAAATTGATTTATTTCAGAGATATTAGGGCTATATTAACTACTTATGAGCAGTTAATTTTAGTTTTGGGTGAGGGAGAGGTGGGATTTAAGCTGTTTCCCAGCTTTCTAGTGTGAGCAGTGGTGATGGACAGTGATGACATTCATTGAGAGAGGAAACCTTGGCTGGGATTGGGAATGGAGGAATATGGGTTTCATTTTCATACACATTTATTGTGAGATGCTGCTTGGCAGTCAAGAGGACTTGGCTAGTAAGGAGTTGGGAAATAGGTCACAGTTGCTAGAGCCAGATCTTGGAGCCACTCTCACGTGGAAGACAAATTAAAGCTGTAGGAGTGAATGTGTATGTATACATTGTTTGCCAGCACATTTCCCTTGGTTTTCTATTGAGTATTTTACACTTTGTTCACCAATAGTCTTTGTGATTAGAAGACTCTTAGAAAATCACACAGGCTTGGCAGTAATCATTGGTGTATAAGGAGCAGAATCCTAAAACTAGTAAAATAAGTGTGAGTCTGAGGATGTGTACTGATAATAAAAAAAAAAGAAAAGAAAGAAAGATAAAAAAGAGGGGGAAAAAAAGTCTGCTGAACTCAGTTTCACTGAGTTAGAACCTGGAAACGTATGAAAATAGAATTCTTGAGTCATTTTGCTACCCTAGGGGTGAGGTGCTGGAGGCCTTCAAATAGAGCCCAAGAAAGAATCCAATACATAAATTTGAAATGAAGAAAAATTGAGTTTATTTTATGTCATTTCAACTCTGAATCCAGCCATGCCTGAACCAAGACAAAACATTGGACATTTCAATTATATGAGTCAATTTAGTGCCTTTTTCTTTTTTAATGCCAGTTTGAGTTTTCTGTATCTGCGTCATAATGAACACAGGCAATCCTAGCTTTGCATGGTAGTGCAGGACTATAAAAATGACTTTGAAAGCTGAAACTATATAAAGTGATCTTAATAATCAATGGGAAGTTATAATTGAATATTTTTCAAGACATCTACAACTCTCTTATTGTTGGGAAATGATCATACAGTGAAATTCAAAACATTAGACACAGAGAAATTATTTGATTTTTTTGTTTAAAAAAATTTACCAAAAAGTAGTTAAAACACTTTGGGTCACCATCTTCTCATTGTATAACTTAATACAGAAATCAAACATTTTTTCTACACTTTGGTGAATCATCATAACTCCTTTAAAAATTTGAATCAGCTCCCAACATTTTGTTTTTTCCATGTTCAATGTCTTGGAATATCTCTGAGATTTCCTTTAATTTGAAGAGTTTCGATTTGGCAGGGTCACTTCTTCAAGGACATCTTTGTCCCTTTTGTTAAAATACTTCCTCATTTGTGTCAATGTATCTGTCTGTCTTCATTAAGGTCCTGTGACTACATGTCTAGTCTTTTGAAGAATGATAGTGTTGGCATCCTCGTGGTCAGAAATTTCTTTATTAACTCCGTTTATATTCAATTTGAATTCTGCAAAATCATATCAATTTCCGAAACACTAAAACCAGACTTTACTAACAGTGAAATGCCCCTCTTCAGTCTCCCTGTAATTACTGTTTTCTTTAGATGCAGCACCTAAATTCAATGCTTGGCCTACGTAGTAGCTAAATGGATTGGTTTTTACTTTCTTTACAATCTTCAATCAAAACAGAAGCAAATGCTTCATTTCTGCCATAAGTGGATTTCCGTTCTAAGTACAAATTAAACTAAACCACATTGAGGCCGCTTTACTGTATTTTTTATTCATATGACTTTTTCATTATCATTGGTTCAGCAGCTTCATGCGGGCCAGGTCTCATCCTATCTTCTTTTTGGTGTCTCTATTTTCAGATCTCCTAATCACATCCAGTTTTACCTTCAGCACTATAGCTTCTAACTTCTCCACCACTCTTTCATTTTTCCGTGCCAATTTTCTCTATGACTCATTTTTGTAAAATGTCATATGGATTTAGTATTGGAAGGCAAGGAGGCAACCCAACCACAGGCCTCTCATTTCATTCTACTTAACTAGTCTCTGTCTGACATAGCACATTTTTTTTTTGCATCTTTAATTTGATTTTAGTTGTCTTCTAGCTATGCAAATGATACATTTTCTTCATACTCCAAATAATTTATGGCTTCCTTATTCTACACTATATAGAGCTCATTCAAATTACCCACAGCATTAGGTCCCTCATATTTCAAGTCGTTTTTCCAAGCTATGTAGAATTACCAAAAAGATTTTTTTTAAATTCCAAGTAGGCTGGAGCAGTGGCTCAGTGGTTTTGGCACTTGCTTTGCAAGCACAGGGACCCGGGTTCAAACCCCAGCACCACGTACACAAATGAGTGTTGGAGCAACGAAGGTCACCTGAAAACGTGAATAAAGTTGTTCCTCTCTTTCTCTGTCTCTCTCACTGTCCCTCTCTTTATAAAAAAAAAAAAAACCAAGTAAATATGCATAAGACAAATGCCTTTATTTACCCTCCTTTCCTCTTCAATTTTTTTTTTTTAAAAGCTAGAGGAACAGTGAGAGAGAGAGAAAGAGAATTGACTTTTATTTAGTTTTTCATGTGGTTTCCATTGCTCTGACACTTCATTGTGTATGTGGTGCTGGGGTTTGAACCCACATCCTCGTGCATGTCAGGCAAGCGCTGTAATCACTGAGCCACTGCTCCAGCCCCTTCTCTTCAATTAAATTTAATTAGTTCAATTTGATAATTTTTGGATGAAAACTCCAAAAATATTCAATTACAACTTCCCATTGATTATTAAGATCATTTTATATAGTTTCAGCTTTCAAAGTCATTTTTATAGTCCTGCACTACCATGCAAAGCTAGGATTGCCTGTGTTCATTATGATGCAAATACAGAAAACTCAAACTGGCTTTAAAAAAGAAAAAGGCGCTTAATTGACTCACATAATTGAAATGTCATAGGAGGTTCAAGGTAAAGCAAATTGCCTTTTGCTTTGGAAGAAATATTTGTGTGCCCCATTCAGAAGATGTCAAGATTTTGTTGAGATGTTAAGACTCTAAATTTTCCTCAGATTTATTATTTTTTTTAAGAGAGAAGGACAGTGAGAAGAGAGAGAGAGACAGAGAGAATCAATTTTTTTTTATTGAGTTTTTCACATGGCTGTTGTTGCTCTGACACTTAGTTGTGTACGTGGGTGGTAGGGTTTGAACCCGTGTAATCCCGTACGCCAGGCAAGCGTGTAACTGCCGAGTCGCCATTCTAGTCCCATCCTCAGATTTATTTTTAACTTACTAGAAATCATGGACCTTTTTAATGCAAGTAGAGTGCCTACTGATTCCTATCTCCCATATTGATCATTGTAAGGTCATTGATTGATGTAATAGACAAACAAGATGTTCTATGGAATGTTGAGATGACCAAAATTTGAAGGCTAAATTATTACTTAGAGCGGAAAAGTTGGCATATCTAAAGTAGAATGCATCAGATCATGCTGCTCTGGTATTCTCTGCTTATTGGGGGAAAAAATTTTTTGCCAAGAACCATAGCTGAATACCAAGTGTCAGGGATTCACCCAAGTAAAGAGATCATGTGGAATAGCACCTACCTTTATAACCATCACTTAATTAAGTTTATAGCACTGTACTTCTATTCTCCAAGAGCCATCTGTCATTTGCATAAGGTAAGGAAGGGGATGCAGGTTTTTAAATGGGTTATGACAGGGATTACCACCTATATATGCCAGCATATAGATTGAGTAGCTGGAGATGGATCCAAAATGGTTCAGGCACAAACAAAATAAAACCTAATCTCTTAAGTGAAATTCAGTATGCAAACACTGAGCCTGGTGGCACTATGAATGACTCAAATTCTTCTATCTTATTGCCATATTGTCCTTGCAGAGGTGACTTGGTTGGCATTTCAATCAGCACAAAAGGAAAGGAGAAAGAGTATTCACATCAATCCATTTTATTAACAAGACCAAAATTTCACTCCACTGTCACTCATATTCCATGGGCCACAACTAAGTCATATAGCCCCACATAGTTCAGTTTGACATGAAGATGTCTTTTTTTTTTTTTTCTGAATTGCTATTTTCCTACCTAAATTTGAAGATCTGATTGCTATGAGAGAAAAGGAAGTAGAGCCATTGGGAGACAATTAGTAGCTGCCACCATGTCTTGTATCTTCTGAATCTTCAATGATAGACTGATACCTGTAATTCCTCAAGTATGCAGTTTTACTTTTCATAAGAGCAGGAAGCTCAGTATTGGGCCTTCTGTTGCATCTTAACCCACATTTTGAAGGCCAGGAAAGAAACATGGATATCCAGTCATTTCTATATGCAGGAAACATGAAAGAGATCACAGTACAGATTTGGAGACCCTTGGATACAGTTATGACAGAATTAGGGTGCCCCCCCAACCAATCATCTCCTGAACTTCATCTGTCCCCATCCTGCCAGATAGATCGCAGAGGCATTCTGTATTGTACTGTATTATTTCATGGTCATGGGTCAATACTCCAAGAAAGACCTGACAGTTTCCCTTTTCCCACTATAAAGTTCTCTTGGTAAATGGTCAAAAATACCTTTAGAGAAGACTAGGAGAAAGATTTATGGCACATGCTTGTGATGCCATCACGAAGCCCTTCATATTCAAGGCTTAGACTTAGGGATGAACTTAAGTCTGGAATTGGGTGAGCTGTCATCCAGAATCGCAGTGATTTGTGACAACCTCCATAAGGTTTTTCCATTCATGTGTTATTATTATTTAAACCAAATTCTATTGCAGAGATCCCATGAATGCTTAAGATAATTCCTACAGGTTTTCCATGTTTGATCATTCCAATCACCAGTCCATTTCTGCTGTATTATGGTAAAAATTCCGACTTGCCTCTGACTCTCATGTGATGCTTCCTGGCCTGTAACCCTAGAAACACATGACCACAGTAACTATTAAGGCTCTCCACTCAGTAGTAACATTGACTATTTCTCTTCCCTTCCTGAAGAGAGTTTTCAAAGATGCTGTCACTTCCAAAGCAATGCACACGTTTGACATAATTAGGAGATGGGTGAGAATTTTCACTTCATTAATTCACTTTTTTGCTTAAATTTTTGAATTGCTTTTTCAGAGCGTATCAATGAATTTTTGGTGCTTGAGTTCCATTAAATGTACATGTTACTCAACTTTCTGATAAAACACTGGGAACTACGCACAGGGGGTTTCAGCAACACTTTAAATCCAGAATTACTAATAATTACACCGGTATTCATAAATTCAACTTGATTATCCCTAGGCTAGCATCTTCAAAAGCTATTCCTAGGGGCTGGAGTGGTGGCTCAGCAGTTACAGCACTTGCCCAGCAGGCGCGAGTATGCAAATTCAAACCCCAGTAGGCAACTAAGTGTCAGAGCAACAAAGGCCACATGAAAAAAAGTTAATTCTCTCTCTCTCTCTCTCTCTCTCTCTGTTCCTCTCTCTTTAAAAAAAAAAAAAGCTATTCCTGTATTTGCTCCCAACATTTAAGGCAGTAAAAAATGAAAAAGGCCTTGAAATTATTTATTATCATTCTCCTGAGTATGAATTTGTTCTTGTCCTAGCTGAGCCTGGTTGGGAACTGACGCTAGTCATAGGTTAGAGAAAATGAGCAAGGGGAAGCAAGGAGTATGAAGAGAATTCACATCCTCTCGCATGTTGAATACTTGAGAGGAAACTTCAAGCAAACCCAGACCTTGACTCAAAAGACACGGGGCACGGGAGTGTTTATTTTGGAAAATGAGACTTTTTAATAGAATTTGAGTGTTCAGAGTAGTTTGAGCCATCTAAATCCTCTCAAATGTTGTCATTTGCCTAAGACATCAGCAGGAGGGTGTAGTGGTGGGGCATTGGAAACCATTAGTATTTCTTACACTTCTGAAATCATGGATTTCTGGGCCCCAACTCCTGAACCTCTATTTCCATAGTTCTGCAATGAGGCTAAAGAATTTCCTTTTTCAACAAATTCCCTATTGTTATTGATGCTGCTGATCTAAGCACCAGTTTGAGTATCAGCAGGCTACACTGTAATTTAATGACCTGTTTGGTAAAGTGATTAGAGTCTCCTTTAGAGAATTCATTAAAATTTTCCAGTTTTGGGGCTGGAGCAGTGGCTCAGAGGTTACAGTGCTTGCCTGGCACATGCAAGGATACAAGTTCAAATCCTAGCACTACATATACAATGAAGTGTGGGAGCAACAAAAGTCACATGAAAAACTAAATAAAATTGATTCTTTCTCTCACTCTCTCTCACTGTCCCTCTCTCTCACTGTCCCCATTTCTATTCCTTGTCAACTTCAGCCACCACTTTGTATGGCACTTGTCCCCAGTGACCTAAGATGATAAGTTGATCAACTAATTGCGGGTGTCATAGAGTCATGACATCTTTTCCTTTAGCACCTTAAAACCCAATTCATTTTCTAAGTTAAATGATCATATGTTCCCATGTTCTTGCCGTTCTATTACCCATAGCACTTCTGGTCCCAATTACCAAACGGGGAAGACTTAATTGCAGACATTATACCTCCATCTGAAATCCATACAAATAGATCTCACAATGGGTATAGAAAAGTCACAGAAACTCTAGTCTGAGATTTCAGGTACAGTATCTAAAGCAGTTTTACAAAACTAGGTTGATAAGAAACTGTCTGCTTTTGCTAGAGTCAGGGAACTGACCTATCAGAAAGCCAACGTAGCACATACTTGTTTCAGTACTTTATATCCATATCTGAGCCAGCCATATATATCTCCTGGTCTCTGATTGCCTCCATGTAACCTGGTTCTAAACTAAAGTGCAATGCATCTGACTGAAAAATATATGCTACCTCTAGGGAGCATAGGAACCATTTCATATTTATTTCTTTATTTTAGCTTTCCAACCCTTACATTTTAATAAAACATGCAAGAAGAATGTTAGAGTGACTGGTGAGCTAATTAATCCACAGTATCAACTATAGGTGGAAATTACAGCATGGATTTTGTGTGATTGTGTACGCCTGGCTGAAAGTACAGGATTATAGTGCCAAAAGAAGGTGGGTTCAGAATATGGTGCTTTGCAAAGTTTCCCAATATGCATATTATTCTTCATTCTTAATTAGGTTGATGGTTCATCTGAACAGCAATAAAAGTAAAGAGTAAACATGTTCCACATTTTCTAGATATGTAACTTTAGAAAAACTTTTTCCTGTATAAAATGATAAAAATAGCAACAACCCCTATTCATAAAACTAGTCTAAAGATTAAATGAGATAAACTTGTCTATAACATTTAGTGTAATCCCTAAGAGATAAAATACCAGTTTAATGTTACTGTGTTAGTTTTAAAGTTCTTAAAGCACTTTTAAGTATAGGCTGTTGATAGAGAGTCTCACTTGAATAGATTTTTTTTTTTTTTTTTAGAGAGAGGGACAGTGAGAGAGAAAAAGACAGAATCAATTTTATTTAGCTTTTCATGGACCTTCGTTGCTCAGTCACTTCATTGTGTACGTGGTGCTGGTATGTGGTGCTGGGGTTTGAACTCTCGTCCCCACACATGCAAGGCAAGCACCGCAACTGCTGAGCCACCTCTCCAGCCCCTCCCTAGATTTTTTGATTAATCAAAACTTCAAACTCCAAGCAATCTGGAAAAATTGAATTTTTTTCATACTCATGTACCACTTATCTCTTGCTCATAGTAAACCATCCCAAAACTACTGGATTAAAGCACAAATATTATTTTTCATGTATCTTCAGTCAGCTGAATGCTTCTGCAGATCTGGGCTGTATTTGTCAGGATTCTCATGTGCCCTTCTCTGTTTTTCTGATCCCTGGTATAGCTCATTTCATATGACTTCAAAATTAATGGCTTGTAGGACTCTCTTCCTTTTAATACTAATATTGATGTTTGATTTATATGCAGTAGTCTGTGTATACTCATATAATAAAAATAAGTGAAAAGAGCCAAAACTATCAAAATTTAACACTTATATTTAAAAGGATTTGTGAGCATGGGTTAATTTTTAAATAGAAAAAATATACATGTAAAATACCTGTTTATTTTCAATGAAATAATTCTACTACATTAAATACAGAAATAGTTTTCAGTTCAATTTTGAAAGTGAAAAAAACCAGTAAGTTCTCTTATACTATATGCTGTAATTAAGCAAAATCTTGTCTAAAATAGTGGTTTATTCAAATATTCAAGAATAAAATTTCTACATGTATAGAGTGCAGGGTAGCCTTTCCTGACCAGATGGAGAACTAAATAGGAAAAGGATCCTGAGAGGACACACATACACACAGAAGTGTGGAGAGGAAGGATGAAGGGTACTGATTGTAAGGAAAGAGAGGAAATGAAGGAAAGGAAGAGAGAGGAGAGCGGTAACTCCAAAGCAACACAGGTTTATTCAGGAGAAACCTGCAGGGGGGGGCCCAGTGGAATCCGGGACCCACCGGCTGCTTGCAGCCTGGGGTAGATAGAAAGGGAATGAGGGTACACAGCAGGAATTTTCCTGGGTTTTTCAGTAGGACGGGGATCGTCTGGTAAGGGCCCAAGGCAATCGGTTCTAATGAGGGCCTGAGTCTATAGGTTTCCAAACTGTACGTAGGGGGTTTGCTGCCTAGCTGAGTGGCTTTCTGGTAATTTTCCATATCCATCACTGATATGTGCATATACCCATATGCACATATTTTAAAACTAAACAAAACTAGTACTTATGTGTAATGTGACCCTGAAGGCCACATTTAGTGTCTTTCTGAGACAGACCTTTTACAATATGGTTTCCATAAAACTGAAAATGACTATCCCCAGAGCAGGAAAGATATGCTTTAAATTTCTTTTAAAATTATGAATTTGATACATCTATTTATTTGTTAGCTACTCATACTGAAATACATGAATTGTTGCTTATTGGAACTTTCCCATGTTTCACATGTTTAGAAGCTAAGAAGATCAGCAACAACTGAATTATACTGATGAGAGCTGTCAGTCATACCCTTTCTCTTTGACCTCTCACCATTCTAGGTGAAAGGACACGCCTTTGTTAGTTTTTAGGCAATAAATATGCCTACACACAAGCGCTAGGTTGTAATTAAATAAAATTTAGTTTTCTAAAAGACAACATAAGTCTTCAGTTCTTTATTAAAGATAAAGAAACATCATGTTAATTTAATATTATTTATTTTGAACCAGATATGATCAGAGCCAAAACAAATTGAACTCTTCCAGAAGAATAAATCTGAGTCAATTTCTTTTTATTTTGTGGTACAAGGGATTGAAGCCAGAGGTACTCTACCACCAAGCTCCATCCTGGCCCTTTTTAAAATTTATTTTGAGACAGGATCTTTCTAAGTTGTCCAAGCTGGCCTTAAACTTGTGATCCTCCTGCCTCTGCTTCCCAAGTAGCTGGGTTTAGTAAATTCTTGAATAATAAACTTTCTAAGAGAAAGGTTATGATATAGAATGATTTATTGCATTATATCCTCCAACATGCTTGATTCTCAACAATTAAATTAATTCACTAAAAAACTTGCATAAATGTAACTGACTTATTTTTCCATTCCCATTTCCTCATTTTTATCTCCAGAAAGACTCAGCAATTGCTATTACAGTTGTGAATTATTTTTAGGTTAATTGACCACAAAACATCAAGCTTAAAACAATTTCTTAGAAACAAAGCGATTTTTACAAAATATAATTTATAAGTATTTCTTGGTCAGATCCTTTCCCTGGTCTGACAAAACTTCAAAGGCAGAAGCTTTTGAGTCCAGCAGACTTGGAGTTAAGTCCCACCTCCTCAAGGCTGAGCTAGGTGGCATTGACCATGTTATTTGTCTGGTATAAACCTATTTTCTTCAACGGTCATATAAGAATTATCGAAGCTATTAATTCAGTGTACTGGAACGTCTTAAGCATGGGTAGATGTGTGCTGTTGCTGCCGTTGTTTCCTACTTTGCAAAGTAGTTACACTATGGGTAAGATGTGAGTGCTCTAAATTAAATTTAACTTGTGATTTCTGAGGAAACCAATTACATACACCCAAGATTATAAATAATCATGACTTTTTGGAAGGTCATTTAGGTAATTTGTATAAAACTAGGGTGTGGTTTCAGCACCATCTTTCTAAAAGTGTCAGAATTACATTCTCTAACTTGATCCATCTCCTCTACAACCAGCCCAGTCCAAGTACCTTTTACTCTTGCTAGGAAAACTGTAGTAGATTCCCAAACAAGCCCTGTTCTTAGTTTTCTACACCTAGGTTAAAAGAATCTTTATAAAAATTATAAATCTTTCCAAAGTTTTAGTCATACTCTCCTCAAAGCTCTTCAGTGGGAAGCAGCCTCTGATCCCTGTCTTCTCTTGGTCACCTTTCCTCTTCCCATTATCCTTCCTCTTTTGAGTGCTACACCTAATGAGTATCAGGTTCTCAAACTCCCGAGGCTCCTCTGGCTCAAAGCCTTTGCAGAGAGTTCTTCTGACTGAGCCAGGCCTTCCCTGCCAGCTCTGCCACCTTCACCTGAGTGACACCCCTCCCCTTTCCTTAAAGCCAGCAGTCTTGGTCAGGTACCCTTGTTCTCCGTTTTTGTGTATTGTTATGTTTGTTTTTCTTTTTTGCATTTGTTTCACGTTGGGTTGAGTAGCTATACTCTCACTCGTGAGTAAACCTTATTAAATCTTTCTCTCTCACTAGATGGAAAACTTCAAGAAAGCAAAGTCTAATGTTTGTTTGTGTTTGCCCCTCTGCTCCTAGCAACTAGCAGCACAGCACCTGGCAAATAGAGGCACTCAATACAGATTTGTTAAGTCACTTATTACCCAGTGAAAGAGCAGTATCTAAAAGGAGGTGACTGAGAAGATAAATTCTAGAAACAAAAGAACGGAATCATAACTGAAATCAACCCTGGCTTTCTATGTAGTCACTATACTCCTGCATTGTCAACAAACATGAAAATCTAGGCTACTATTTCTCATCAGAGAGGATTAATTTTGTCCATGTGAAGCCCTAAACTGTGGGATTCAGGAATCAATTCAAAGGAGAGAAAAACACACATTCAACCTGGAGTGTTGATATGAGTTAGAATCTCCTCAATCTTTGGAAGTTTTATTTTTTAAAAAAGATTTCTACCTCTAAGATAAATAAAGCACCACTAAATGCCCAAACATTCTCTTTCACCATCAAACCATTTCAAAAGTCTGGTGAATGATGAGAGGGAGAAAGAGAACCTCCCTAGAGGTTGCACATCATCACTCAAACACATACTCATTCATCCACGGGCAGATCTTGAAGGTAGACAGAGGCTGCAACTTCCTTAATACTACTGGATCGGAGACTCATGCCCTGTCTCCATAAAAAATATATCCCCTTTGGCCATTATTAATGTCCAAATGTCAATATTAAATAGTTATTCCTTTTTCTTTGTACTCTGTGACACTGCAAGCACTCCAGGTAGAAGCATCAGATAAAACATCACCACCCTCTTCCACCCTATCCCACCCTCTTAAAATGCATGAATTTATGGCTTCCTTGCAACAGGTATAGACGGGCAGGAAACAGGAAGAGCATAAAGGGGTTGAGAGCACCTGAGTGTCTTGGGAAAGTGTCACCAATGGTAGGAAAACAAGGGCGTGTAAACAGTTGGGGAGCACAGAAAACACCTGGGTTTAATTCACAATCTTGGCAACACTGGTTATAATCTGCCTCATCAAATTAAACAGCTTTCAAAGGAGAGGAAAAGAGTTGTGTAGATGCTCATGCAGTAACCAATGGGGAAAGAAGAATTTTACCGACACCAGGCAACTGTGGGTGCCTGGCCTCACAGCTTTTCATCTTATGCTAGGATGGCAGGAGTAGCCAATTCCCTCTCTGATGGCTTCTGAAATATTTCTCCTCTGGCCTTTAGGGTCCTTTTAATTTTTAAAACTAGCTTGAGTGAGTGTAGGAAGGAACAGGATAAACCAGTAAAGTTTGAGTCATAAGTCTAAAATATCAGGCCATCTCATAAAGGAGCATAAGTGTCACAAGAAGAATGCAGACAAAGGTGTTTATCAATAACTTGGGAAGTTGTTTTTAAATATCTAGTCTTATTACAAGCAAATTCTCTGTTTTATCATTTTTGTCTACAAAATGAGTAAGCTTAGGCACATTTGTGTCATTATGTATGTGTTTAACTATCTGTTTGTTTATTATTAGAACCTAACCTCATAATCAGAGTGTTCTGTTTGGGGCCCCAAAGTGACTTGTCACTGAGTAAAAATAATTTCCCATGGCAGGTGCTCCCAGCAGGTGGCTTCTCATGGTACCTGCATCAGAAAGGTAGATTTAGTCAGAGATTTTATTTTAATATGAAATCTGTATTGCAGCCTGAGCCACCACTGGGTGATGTGCCAAAATTCATGTCTGCAGCATGATTTATTATGTGAAAATACCACAGAACTAATCAGTGGAGTTACTAATTAATACAAATCTGCATTTTTTGCATAAGCAATTAGTGCAAGGAGAGAGCGGTGAAAGAGGAAGTTTGACTCCTTTAATCTCAGTGCCTACTCAAGCAGAAAGACCCACCAGGGCCAAACTCCAAGATCTACATTTGGAATTTTCCCACTTTGATTAGTTAAAGACATAAAAGGTCAAATTATCAATATTTAATTCAAGTAGAAATGCATTTGTTTAAAAGAAAAGAAAACATTTCATTTAAAGAAGTTGAGACTCTAGAGGTGAACTCTTGAATAAAAAATAATTATATTTTTCATTACAGTGAAGTCTGTATAATATGTGATAAGGATTTTGTTCGCTAATAATGACATTTTGAAAATTATATAAATGTGTATTGTGTGTATGTGTTGGGAGGATACAGTGCATATTTATAAGATTTAAATTACTAAAGCTGTTTTCTCAAAGTCACATCTCTACAAGACTTTTTCCAGTGTATTCTAGATAAGTCATGTGTACTAATATGCAATATTTAAATCTGGTATGATTTAGATAATTGTGTGGCTCACTGAGGAAATAATGTCATTTAACTGCTGCAGGTTTATTTTCACCATTAATTCAATAGAAATTATTTATAATATAAAATAACTGGAGAGTTAATAGGATGATGGTGATATGGAAAGTTTATATTCTTAATAAAGAGCTGCATAAAACAAAAACAAAATAAAAACACTTTAGATATATTGTTTCTGTGGATATCAAAGACATTTGTTTTAAAGGCCTCTAGCAAATAAGCACAAATGTTAGAATAATGACTATTTTAAAAAATTGTTCAATTTGTGATTTCTTTGTTTCTGATTCATCAGCTTGAATTGTAGTTTAGCCCCCACCCCTAAATCCAGATATGTAGTGTTTCAGAAAACTTATGCTGAAAAGGTGGCTAATTAGATGCAGACTTACAGGGCTCTCCGTCTAAAAGTTTGTGCAAGTTGACGAATGTTTCACCCAAAGAAAGTCAACAGGAAAAAACAAACAACAACAACAACAAAAAAAGAAAGTCAACAGGAAAAAGCAAAAGACTGCTTAAAGGGGAGTTGTTGGCTAATTCTTAACAGGGCAATTTCTGGGGCAGGGAGTGGGAATTGTCCACGGTGCTGATTCTTTGAGGAAGCCATTTGTCCTCCAAGCTGCCAGAGGCTCTAAACGTGGTTTGCCTGCGTTCTTCTGGTGCCTTTCGGAACTTGTCCAGGTTTCCTCTCCCAGCCCATGGTGGCAGATGTGGTTCAGGGGACGCCCAGACGCCGTCGGTGTGGCTCTACCCTTCACTCCTGAACCTGAACTTACGCCCAGCCACGGGGATTTTTGTTTCCTTTTTTTTTTCTTCTGTTAAAGCAAAGTCTGGCAAACGTTGTCTGCTTGGCAATTCCATGGCCTTTCAGTCCTCTTTGGACCGCAAGCTGTTCCTCATTTCCCGAGAAACAGGTGCGGGAGGCCCTTTGTTCCTCACTGGTGAGTAGGTGCGCCCAGGAACACACTCTCGTATGCATTTACACCCACACACTTATACACTCACCCACGCACACAGTCACTAATACATACAGCATTCACCCACTCAAATGTTTACGTACACACAATCAAGCATATATATTCATACACCCACGCTCACATTCACACACAATCTCACACCCGATTATGCACTTACAGATTCACACACTCGCACTCAGTCACACGCGACAGTACATTTGCATACACAGACTTTCTGACGCACAAGGCCTTGGACAATCGAGCTTCAGACCAACGTCTGCCTGCTCCGTCTGCGATTATTTTATGTTGTTGATTTTGCGTGTTGAACCGTTTATTAAAGGAAAACCTCTCGATTCTGACGGGGAAGCTGAGATGAAGTCCCTTAGAGGTCTCTGGAGGATGGGAGGGGAGCCCTGGTGGGAAAGAGAGGAGAGGATGTAAATAATAAAAGGGCCCAGGCAGGCCGAGCTGGGGAAGCCCAGCACTAAATCACTCCCCAAATCACAGCCGCGTCCTGCAATCTATCCAATAGCTCTAAGCAATTTGTGGGGTTGGGGATTGGAATCAATTTTTTTTCCGTTCTCGCAGGTGCAATATGAATCAATTATCTTAATTAAGATTATGCCGCAAGCCCAGGAGATTTGGGGAGGACGGGTTTTGCGCTCCGGGCTATGGCGAGGCATTTTAATAGCGTCTCTTTTGCTCTTGGCTCTCCCCGCCGCCTGCCTGTCGAGCCCGGGTGGCTCTAGCCTCTGGTCAGGACTCCAGAACCCAACTGCAACCCTGGAGGCGAAGGAGCAAAGCCCACGGGCGCCAGAGGTCTGGCCCGAAACAGCATCCTCCTTCTTGAGTCCCTTCTTCGAGGAACTGGGCTTAACAGGAATGTTCCGCATAGCTCTCTACTCCTACGGTCTGGGTGCCCTATGGTCTCCAAGTACACTCCGTGCCCAGCAGCCGGAGCCCCCTGCCTCTCGAACGCGCCGAAGCCAGGGACACAGTCCCCTGCTGCCAGAGGCAGGAGAGGACGCCCGAGCCGCAGTAGATCCACTGGGCCTCCCTGGCCACACTAGGTCCTTTGAACGCAGACCTTCATTCGAAAGAGCAAGCATCTGTTTCCCCAAGAAACGGGTCACCGCCGGGGACGGCTGCCCGGCCCCTGCCCTTTATCTTAGCTTCTTGAATGCACGGTCCCCACCTCACCCATCCCCTTCTAGCTGCCAGCCACAAGCTTCCCACCCCCTACGTCCGGGCCACACGCCTCCGTCCCCTTTCTTCAGGAGTCCCTCCACGCGACTCTCTCCCTCCCCCTCCGCCACACCCAGGACACACTCCCCTGTACCCACCCCGCGCCACACGCCTCCTCCCGCCCCCCTTCCCGCGGGCGCTCCGGCTGCCGCTGTAACGGCCGGGACGCCGGTCCCGCGCTGCGCGCTCAGGGCAGGGACCCGGGGGGCGGCAGATTTAGGGCATTGCTCGAGGGCAGTGAATCATGAAAGCGGCTTTTGTTGCCAGCGCGTGCGGTTCGCGTGCCGCGCGGCAGCCTACAGCGTCCAGTGGGGCGGGAGCTGGGGGAGTACAACTAACCAGCAGCGACGGCAGAGGAAGGGAACTTGGGAAATCGGAGGGTGAAAACCGTGCAACCGTCCAAACAGGTCCAAAGAGATGAAAATTAAAGAGGCAGGGCGGGGCCGCGGAGACGGTTTGCAGTTCTGAGCTCTGCGGGACCCCGGTTCAATCTCTCTAGGCAACCTAGCCGCCTGTTATTCCACTATTTGCCCCCTTCCCGTATGAAAAGCACCTCAATCCAGGCTGTTTCTGGGCTTCTCTTTTAAGAGCTTCAATACCGGGCTGCAGTCTCCCCGGGGTTCCACCGGCGCTTCCAGAGCGCCGGGATTCTGGAGCTTTGGGTAGCCATTCTCACTCAAGGCAGAGGCTGGTACACAGCCGAACGCTGAAGGCTGGGAAGCCCAATGGGAGTCGCCAAACCCCAGCCAGGTCTCTTGAACTTCCCAGAATCACTTTTGTTTACACAAATCCCCACCCAGACCTCAGTGTGTAGACTTGAGGTGGGATTCCGGGTGGATTTATCTGTGGGGAGAGCGAGAAAACAGGTCTAGCATTTTCCGCATTTACATTTGAGACTTGTAAGGAGAAACACCCGTCTTCCTCCTTGGCCAGGAACATCCTACTCCCTTAAGATTTTCCTGTACTTCACAAGATGCAGCAAACTGGGCAAGTTTTCACTTCTGGGTGTGTGTGCGGGATGGAGGGTTCTTAGCAGAGAGCATTGGCCAACCCTGGGCCTTCTTGTCACCCGGAAACCCTCTTTCCCACCCTTCCCCAACATCTCCTCTGAAGCACCCCAAAAAGAGAGAAATAAAAATCAGTGCAGGAGCTCAAATGTAGGATGTGCTGGCCCATCTGAACCAATACTAGGAATGTGGCAGCTCTTGGGCACTGCAACTAAGGTCCTCACACTTCCAGGTAGTGGACCAGCATCTTAAGCTCCTTGGTGAATTCTTTTATTTTCTTGGGTGCCCTTTGTCAGGCTACCAATCCATGTAGAAAAGCAAAACTCCACACAGTTCTCCAGAACCTCAGAAATATTCACTCTGTGCTTCTGGCCATAGGTCAGAACTTCTTTCAGACTTGTGCTTGACAAGAAAGACTGCACCCCCACACCAGACACACACATGTGCGCGCGCGCGCGCACACACACACACACACACACACACACACACTGGATCTCCTTAGGACCTTCTTCTCCCATCCTAGCCCTTTCCAAGATGTACCCCACTTCAGCAGCTCAACCCTGACATTGTTTGCAAACTCCAGGGATATTTAGGACAGTTGCCTTTAATAAGCAATTCAAGCCAGATACATTCATTGCTAAGGGCTTCAGGTTTGGGAGGGAGTAAGAAGTTAATGAAGGGGACTGAAAAAGAACCTAGGAGAGAAAGAGGAGACAAGAATCAGCCCAGCTCTTCTTTCCTTTCCTTCCTTTTCTTTCTTTTCTGTTGCCTGTCCTCTTTCCCTCTTCCCTTCTAAAAAAATGTATCATCCTGGTCTGTGCCTTGTTCAGAAACATTAAAGAATTGCTATTTAGGAACTAAAATGGCATCCGACTTGAAATGCTTCTTCTTCTTCCTTTTTTTTTTAGAGAGAGAAGGGCAGTGAGAGAGAGAGAGAGACAGAGAGAATCAATTTTTATTGAGTTTTTCACATGACTTTCATTGCTCCAACAATTGGTTGTGTACGTGGGTGCTGGGGTTTGAACCCATGTACTTGCTCATGCCAGGCAAGCACGGTAACCACCGAGCCACCGCTCTAGCCCCTTGAAATGCTTCTTAAAGGCAATTGCCCCAAATGTCCCTTGAGTTTGCAGCAAACAGCTCCTTTGGAATTGGTTAGGAGGTTCAATAATCTTTGCTTGACCTGAGAGGTGGAGGCATGTCAAATCTGAGGTTTGGAAGCCTGGGGGTGGGGTGTCATTCCAAGGGTTGTGCTAATGGCTTTTTAGGGAAAAGATGGGTTCAAGGTAAGTAGGTCTATTGTAGGTCTGTAAGAAAATTTGCCTGACCCAAGTACCTATTTACAAAACAGAGATTAGAGAGCTAGGGAGTAGGCTGGACATGTCTACCACCACTCTAGTGCTGGGTCTCTTGGCTATAAAGCCCGGTGGTGGAAATCCCACTATCATGGCGACCACATCTCCCCCAGGACTGGCTGGGGATGACACCTTTGCAGCAACCGAGTGGCCTCTGTAAAAAGGTAGAATCCTGCAATCAGAGAAGCCACAGTTCCCACATTTGACTGAATGAAGGCTAATGAAGTTAAGACCTGCCAACACGAACTAGGGAAGCAAGAGTACTAGTCTCAAAGCTGCGTTTACATATAAAGCCACTTTTATATGGAGAGTACATTTGGCTAGAGGGACTGATGGACATTAGGAAAAGCCAAGCTTTGGTGCCAATGAACAAGCATTGGCCAAGGGGCAGAAGCTAAGAAATGGGCCTCTCAGAGCGTACAGAATCATGCTGCCCTGGAGACCAGACCCAGGTTAGGACTCCTCACTGTGTGCCTCAGTCTCCCTGGACTTTGTCACCTGCGCCTTACTTCCCGCTCAAATGCAGGTTTCTTGCTCTGACCTAGACACAATCCACTTAGCTTTCCCGCTCCTTCCCTCAAACCCCTCCCCTCTCTACGCCCTCCCCTTTCTGCTGGCTGAAAGGGTTAATCTCTCCTGCGGGTAAAAACAGGTCCGCAGAGTCTCTAACTGGCGACAGATGGGCCACTTTCTTCTGGCCACAAAGGGGCCGGAATGGAGCGCTCTGCGGCATACAAATAGGCAGGTCACGTGATTCCCGGCTCTTGGCTGGACCTGGAAGACCATATGGCGCATGCCGGGGAGGAAGAACAAGGGGAGGGGGTAAGGGGTAGGGGGTGAGGAAAGCGGTTGACTGAGAAGGGCGGGAGGAAAGCAAGGGGAGGTGGGGGCGGGGGCAGAGAGCGTGCAGCCCAGACGCGTGCGCAAGTGCCAGGCGCAGGGACCTGCTAGCTGCTCAGCTCGTGGCCCCGCCCGCTCTCAGCATCACTAACTCGGCTATATAACCTGAGCACCCGCACCACCGAGACACGAGGAATTCGCCCACGCAGAAGACTCGGAGTCCCGAGGCCCCAAGGTTATGAGACCATCACTGCTCGGGACCCACTAACAACAGGTAATTACAATCCTTTCTTTTTTTCTCTAGAATAAAAGCAGTAATTGAAAACCTGACGTACCTACATATTCTGTATGTGAGCATTTGGGAGCGTGTGTATGTGTACTGAGACCAGTATCCTTTCCCATAATTGCCAACAAGTACTCACCAATAATGAGTCTCGGTGCTTAAGTACCCCCTGCAGGCTTTCTAATTAAATTTTTAAAAATTTAATAGTATAGGAGCTTCTTGGATTAAAAAAAATAAACAGTAACTGATTATTTGCTGGCGGTGATTTTTTAAAGTCCTAAAAGCAAATAACTATTTCACTTTATCGCTGCTTCTTTCTGTAAGAAAAAAAAAAAAAGAAGTAGAAAAAGAAAGAAAAGAGAAAAAGCACCTGCTCCCAAGATTTATTTTGTGCTCATGTATTTTATGCACATTGGGAGGGTCAAACTATCTTTTCAGTGACTGAAAGGGACCTGGGTACCTTGAGTATGCACACACCCTTGAAAATAAAAGCTGGGTCAGAGTTAGTTTAGTTGAAGCGGGGTGGGGGTGGGCAGTGCAGAAAGGGAGAGGAACCACTACTGCTACCTGTTAACTGCTCCAGAGGCGGCCAAGTGCCCAGCATCCACTCCTGGAGCCACAAATTCAGTGGTTTTACTAAAGGCTTTTTATGTTCCTTATCAGAAGCGGCAACTCCGTCACTGCCAATCGCTGACCATTATAATTACTCAATCTTTTAAAGGGAGGTTTGAGGCGAACTTTGAAAAGCTCCAATAAAGAGCGAGCGGCCCTTTCAATGGGCTGTTTATTAGAGAGGAGCCTTCCGCACCTGATCCCCAGCGCGTGGGAAGCGCTCTGCGCCGCGCCCCCAGCCCTCGCCTTGTAGCAAGAGCTTTTTGTACAAGGTGGAAATTCAGCGGAGGGCGAGGGATGGGAGGCAAGAAAAGAAAGGCGAGGGAGAGATGTTGTTAAATGTTTCGTTGATGGTGAAATAATTTGGTAGAAACGACTTTTCTTCCACTGTGCATTTGCTCTTTAATCTCTGTTCGATATAATCTTCTTAAAATCACTGCCAGTGTTAGTAAATTACGTAATCGCTCAACTTAAACCACTAAGTACCGAGAAGCCAGAATAGAAATGGAAATAGAATGTGCAATTTTCAAATTCATTTTTGTGGAGTCATGAATGACTTAGGACACCTGCCGATAAACACGAAGTTACTGAAATGTACACTCATTTCCACACACATTATTCTGCCAGGAAATCACCATAAACACAGTTGAGTAAATCACTAGGAAACACACATGCATGAGTATGTGTGTGTATATATGGATATATGTGTGTGTGTGTGTGTGTGTGTGTGTGTGTGTGTGTATGTATGTATCTCCACTGCCAAACCCTCAACCCTTCATCCCCATCCCGCCCTGTGTTCTACGTACCAGCGGGGCAACACGAGCCATTATGAAATATAGCATTTAACTTTTCCTCAGAGGCATCCATTTTGTAATGGACTGGTACTTCTGCTCACTTGTATTTGTACAGGATTAGGGAGTGGGAGCTGAAGGCTTATTTATCTAGCTTTTGAATGTAGCGTATTTTTCTTCTTTTCTTTTTGCTTGCCTCTCTCTCCTGTTGAATATAGGAAACGGAAACATGACCAAATCTTACAGTGAGAGCGGGCTGATGGGCGAGCCTCAGCCCCAAGGTCCACCAAGCTGGACAGATGAATGTCTCAGTTCTCAGGACGAGGAACACGAGGCAGACAAGAAGGAGGACGACCTCGAAGCCATGAACGCGGAGGAGGACTCCCTAAGGAACGGGGGAGAGGAGGAGGAAGAAGATGAGGATCTGGAAGAGGAGGAAGAAGAGGAAGAGGAAGATGATGATCAGAAGCCCAAGAGACGCGGTCCCAAAAAGAAGAAGATGACCAAGGCACGCCTGGAACGTTTTAAACTGAGGCGCATGAAGGCCAACGCCCGGGAGCGAAACCGCATGCACGGGCTGAACGCGGCGCTGGATAACCTGCGCAAGGTGGTACCCTGCTACTCCAAGACGCAGAAGCTATCCAAAATCGAGACCTTGCGCTTAGCCAAAAACTACATTTGGGCTCTGTCTGAGATCCTGCGCTCAGGCAAAAGCCCTGACCTGGTCTCCTTCGTACAGACGCTCTGCAAGGGCCTGTCCCAACCCACCACTAACCTGGTTGCGGGCTGCCTGCAGCTCAACCCTCGGACTTTTCTGCCTGAGCAGAACCAGGATATGCCCCCGCATCTGCCGACCGCCAGCGCTTCCTTCCCAGTGCACCCCTACTCCTACCAGTCTCCGGGGCTGCCCAGTCCGCCCTATGGTACCATGGACAGCTCCCATGTCTTCCACGTAAAGCCGCCGCCGCACGCCTACAGCGCAGCGCTAGAGCCCTTCTTTGAAAGCCCTCTGACTGATTGTACCAGTCCTTCCTTTGATGGACCACTCAGTCCACCACTCAGCATCAATGGCAACTTCTCTTTCAAACACGAACCATCCGCCGATTTTGAAAAAAATTATGCCTTTACCATGCACTATCCTGCAGCGACCCTGGCAGGGGCCCAAAGCCACGGATCAATCTTCTCGGGAGCCACTGCCCCTCGCTGCGAGATCCCCATAGACAACATTATGTCCTTTGATAGCCATTCACATCATGAGCGAGTCATGAGTGCCCAGCTCAATGCCATCTTTCACGATTAGAGACACGTCAGTTTCACCATTCCCGGGAAACGAACCCACTGTGCTTACAGTGACTGTCGTGTTTACAAAAGGCAGCCCTTTTGGTACTATTGCTGCAAAGTGCAAATACTCCAAGCTTCAAGTGATATATGTATTTATTGTCGTTACTGCCTTTGGAAGAAACAGGGGATCAAAGTTCCTGTTCACCTTATGTATTATTTTCTATAGCTCTTCTATTTTAAAATAATAATAATAATAATACAGTAAAGTAAAAAAAAGTGCACCTAGAATTTGGTGTAGCTGTATTCAGATCGTATTAATTATCTGATCGGGATAACAAAATCACAAGCAATAATTAGGATCTATGCAATTTTTAAACTAGCAATGGGCCAATTAAAATATATATAAATATATATTTTTCAACCAGCATTTTACTACTTGTTACCTTTCCCATGCTGAATTATTTTGTTGTGATTTTGTACAGAATTTTTAATGACTTTTTATAATGTGGATTTCCTATTTTAAAACCATGCAGCTTCATCAATTTTTATACATATCAGAAAAGTAGAATTATATCTAATTTATACAAAATAATTTAACTAATTTAAACCAGCAGGAAAGTGCTTAGAAAGTTATTATGTTGCCTTAGCACTTCTTTCTTCTCTAATTGTAAAAATAAAAAATTGCACAATTTGAGCAATTCATTTCACTTTAAAGTCTTTCCCTCTCCCCAAAATAAAACCCAGATCCATAATTTTCAAGAGGATTAAAAGAAAAAAATAAAAGATGCATTCCTTATAAAAACATATCAATTCAACACATTAGTTGCACAAGTTTGTATATACATATTATAAATAAATGCCAACATACACGTCTTTAAATCAAAAGCTGCTTGACTATCACATACAATTTGCACTGTTTCTTTTTAGTCTTTTACTCCTTTGCATTCCATGATTTTACAGAGCATCTGAAGCTATTGATGTTTCCAGAAAATATAAATGCATGACCTTTTTACATAGTCACACAAATGGTGGTTTGTCATATATTCATGTAATAAATCTGAGCCTAAATCTATTCAGGTTGTTAATGTTGGGATTTATACCTATTGTAGTCAATTAGTACAGTAGCTTAAATAAAATTCAAACCATTTAATTCATAATTAGAACAATAGCTATTGCATGTAAAATGCAGTTCAGAATAAGTGCTGTTTGAGATGTGATGCTGATACCACTGGAATTGATCCGTACTGTAATCTTGTTTGTAATCCTGTATATTATGGTGTAATGCACAATTTAGTAAACACTCATCCAGTTGCAATAAAATAGTATTGAAAATCAAACCAATTGTTACATTTATTCCTAAAGTAATTTTTAAAGTATAAAATTTTTCTTAACAGGATTAATTGGTTTACTTGATGAGTTTAAAAATACTAAACACCATGTGTAGAATAGAATGAAAAGAAAAAATTTACTTTGGCATATTTTCTAGTCTTTTTATCTTGCTTAGGGAGTCATCGATTCTTTGTAGGTAATGAAAAGACCTAACTAATGTTTGAATTATGGTGTTGCAGGGTGAGCAGGATGAACAATATGTTTTTGCTTTTCTTTGTTTTAAGCACCCTCGCCTTTAGTTTTTCTTTCTTTTTTTTGTTCCTATTCCTTTAAATTATTGCATTATATATATTCTTCTACTTTTTAAAAGGTGGATTTAGTTCATTATGAACAAGCAACACATAAACAAGGACCCTATCTTAGTTTGTCTACACACTTAAAACATTAAAAAAAATCTTTACTACTCTTGGTGCTCTGTCACCTGTACTTTTTCCTGAACTGAACAGATCTCTCTTACAGAACAGTACTGTCCCAAACAGAAAGCTTTAACTTTAGAAAATACCAGGGGTAGATGGTTTAATTGATTGAAAGACTCTAAAAAGAAGCGGCATTTTATAATTCCTGTATAAATATTTTGTAATGATTTCAATAGTTTTTCCAGAAAAAGATGCCAATGAATTAAATGTACTTAAGAACACACTATTTGTAGTATATTTTTAAGGAAAATGTAATTGTCTCCCATCCCCCATTAGGGCACTATTCTCCAGTTTTAGGAACACAACTCATTGAAAAAATACTTATAGATAATTTTGTTCATTGTTAAGTCCACTTAAAAAATAGTTTGACATTTCCTCTCCTGTGAGAAATAACTGACAGTCGTGATTCCTAGGGAATAATGTTTTGGCAATTGTAGTCTGGCTCTACCACGGTGCTCTGATTACTGTCATTAGTAACTCCATTGTTCCTCCTTGGATTTGGATGCCACATTGGATGACTATCTCCCTTCCCAAGCTTGTTCCTTTAATCTTCTTCTCATTGGTGATTTAAGGGTTCCAGAAAGCTGACCTCATTTAGCAAGCTGCTCCAGAAAAATGTGAGTAATCTAATGGACAGGAACAATTAGCCATACTAATAACGTTGCCAATGGGGCTGCATCAAGCTGTGACAGTAGCAGTAAGGAATATTTCAACGTTAAAAAATGTTTGAGGGCAATTTAAAATATATCATTTTAACATGTTTTCCATCAGCCTTCATCACATGACAGAAATATATTTAAGTTGGTCCCAACTTTATCCAAAATGCAGTAATCTCATTCCAAGTGAATCAGAGTTGTTATTTTGGAATCAAGCTGTTGCTTCCACTATCCGGGATTGTTCTCAGTATTCTTACTTTAAGAGACAAAACACTGATATTTAAATGATGCTATACTTCCAAAATAGAAAATCATGAAATGAACATTCAGATCTGATCTTATCTATTAAGCACCTCAGTTTCACCTGTAATTAAAATTGGATGTCTTCATGCAAACTAAAAATTGTCTGTATTGTGAACAAGAAAAGTAATGAGAGAATGACATTTAAAGAATTCCAGTGTTTAAAAGAGCAAGCAGGGAAATCTAGACCATCAATTTCTTTCTTTCTTTTTTCTTTTTTTCTGATCAGGTAGAAATGACTGAAAGTTAGGTTTAAGTTTTTTTATTCATATTGTTGTACAATTTCATTCTAAAATGTAGGGATTCTTTCAGTCAGTCAAGGAGTAACTCACATGCCACCATCTTTTATTCAAAGGCAGGCACAGATGTTCCTTCTGCAGGGGAGGTTTTAATTTATGAAAATGATATTGTTTATGCATGAATGAACTGCATGCACTCTGCATAACACATAGCACTTCCATCTGATCAGAGAAATACCATAGAACCAGTGCCAACGTCAGAAACATATTCTACAAATTTACTCACTTAAATGTTTAATGAATATTTGGAAGGCATTTTCAAACCACAAGAAACCTTTCAAATGATCTTCTTCATTCCTTTTATAAATTGCTACCCATATTTAAAAGAGACTTTTATATTTTTTACAATTGGCTAATGCTTATACCTAGCTAATAGAAAAATGTTTTACTGACTGAAAACCAATCAAAAAGAAAATGCTGGCAACTTTGGCTTCATTCAGAAAAACACTATTTTTAGTTTTGCTATATAATGCTTCTTACAAGTAATATTTAGTGTCTCCCCTTTCTTAGTCCTGAGCAATTACTGTTCCTATCAAATAAGATGCATGTATCTATTTATTTAAAATGAAAATCTTCGTAAGAGTTATTTCCCGAAGAAGCTGATATTTAAAACCTGTAGATAATTTCATAATAGCAAGGGAAATTTAGCTAAATATTTTAACTGGTACATAATGCCTATTGAATAGGAACTCTTTGCATAACTTAGATTTCATTTGTAACATCAGTTGTAATTATACAGTATGATCCTTCTACTGTTAATCCTTAAAAAGACAACTACATGCAAATTTAAATGGAGGTTTATAATATTTTTGGTCTACTAATTTTAGGTTTGCATGTTTCAGTAAAATGACATTTGAAACAAATTTTAGGTGCTGTAATTTATTGATTTTAAAAAGATCTCCCAATGTTTTTAGCATTTGAAAGTCTATATACATTCTCACAAAATGAATGCATTTGCTGAAAGAAGCTAGCAATTACTAAAATAATATATGGATCGTTAGCTAACAGTTTGAACCAAGCTGTTTTAGTTCTATAATTATACAAGAAATCTAAAGTGAAAAATATATTAAACAATTAATAAAACTAGGTTTCAAAGCATACGCTAATTTTGTCCTAATGGGAAATATAAAATAGCAAAGCTATTTCTCAAATTAAACTAAACCTCCTCTCCTCTTTTTCTCTTCATCCACTATCACTTATTTCCTGAAAATCATCTGAATAAAATCTTTAATTCCAGGGTCTGATGAAAAATAAAAGAGCCAATGCAACATCTTGTGCAACATCAGGACTGAAAACTCTTGTTGTTACCATTGCAAAGAGGCGTTCTGGCGTCAGATGCACAGTGATTTGTATGGTGGCATAATCACTGGCTCCTGGCCAGGCATTATGTTTCTGAGGACACTATTGTCAAGAACCATTCAACTAGAAATCTGCGCTGTATGCTCTCAAAAGTTGAGATCATCTGCCTTCCTATGTCAGGAAGAATTCTGTGCTGGCAGACTCGTGGACTCTTCACACACACACACTAACGCTTGATTCAGTGGCTCTGATGGAATTAACTGTGTAGCCAAACTAGTGGCACTGACAACACAAGTCCATAGTCTCTGGGGACTTCTGGTTAAATGGCTAATTTTAAAATGCCTTAAAATTCAGAGTATTATATTAATATTGAACTAAATCTATATATATATGAATTTGGCCATCCAGATATTATTGTGCTATTTGTCCATCTAATTTAGAGGTGGAAAAATAGTGACAATATCCACCTTTACAGATCCCTAGGTTTGGAGCAATCCAAAGGGATGGATATGATTGAAATTACATCGAGAGGTAAGAGAATAAGTATAATCTAGCATATGTGCCATAATCTGGTAATTTACTGCTAAAAATAAAAAACTAACCCTACTTTAGATTTTCGTCTCTAAGGAGAGCTAGACTGAAAGATAGCCTCACACACTTACCAGGTCAGTGATAAGTACTTTTTGTTCATTTACACATGATATCATCAAAGCAGCCCTGTTCCTTATTTTGTAGATGGGGAAACTGCAAGAAGCTGGGATATCTAGTTATCTGCACTTCTAGCTTCATTTCCGCAGACAGTTTCTTTTTCAAATGGTACTTCCTCAAAGAAATCTTTTCAGAGCCCCATCTAATGCAGCAACCGCTTTTAACCCCACACAAATCACCAAAATACTACCCTTTCCTTTTTCTCAGAGCATTTATCTATCCATTGTTATCTTGTGTATTTAGCTGTTCAGATCATTTTTAATCTATCTCTCCCTGTAGGATAGGGCTTCCAATAATAGGAAACTTGTCTTTTGCTGCTATTATTATGGTGCTTAGAAGACCTAGGAGATCCTCAATAAGTAATTTTCTAAGAGAATCAGATGATTTTAATCTGATGCTAAAGACTGTTGCCTTACCCACTATGCTATTAATCAAATAAGTTGAGAATATACAGTATCATAGATTCTCAGTCCCATAAATGTTATAAACATTAATTCTATAAAAAGAGAAAAACAAACTAATTTCTTATCCTGCTGCATGGCACCAAACTCCTTCCTTCCTTTCAGGATCAGTAATTATGAATTACCAGTTATCTTTTCTTTCTGTTAATAACAATTGGTGGGGCTGGAGTGGTGGCTCAGCGGTTTCGGCGCTTGTCTGGCAAGCACAAGGACCCGGGTTCAAACCCCAGCACCACGTACACAACTAAGTGTTAGAGCAACTAAGGCTATGTGAAAAACTAAATAAAGTTGTTTCTCCCTTTCTCTGTCTCTCTCTCTCTCTCTCTCTCTCACTGTCCCTCTCTCTTTTAGGAAAAAAAATAACAATTGGTTAAATATAACCAATTGGTTATATTTGGGATAAGAACTCAAATAATACAGGCTTTTGCCAGACAGGCCTCTTTTTCCCTGTTTATTAAGAACTTTTTTGAAGTCATGCTACCCTTTTCCTTTCTTTTCATCACTCTTTCAGCAATTGCTCTTATCCTGTACTTAGTGATATATAAAATTACCTGCCTATACTTTCTACTTTTAAGTGTTCAATGTATAAACTTAGCACATCAATACTATTTCTTCAGTGTTCTCTCTCAATGATATCAGTTGGGCTTTCAGTGACGTCAATGAAGGGCTATTACAGTGCTTATGAGAGCTGTTAATTCCTTTCCACTGGTGTTAACAGTTGTAGTGCTGCTCTACTCCTAGCAGGGATTATCAAGTCATAATCTGTTTTAAGTTGCAAATACATGAGTAACCAATGTCAATATCCAAGAACAGAGAAGATAATACAGTGTTCTAAAAAGATTGGGGAGAAAAATGATCCCTATTGTGAACAGATAACTGAATAAGTTTTATTCCAGCCAGAAACAATATACATGATAAACAATAAGTAAATAATAGTAGCAAATGCATATAAATGGTAACTAAATCTCAGTAGTGATATTTATGACTTTTTTTTTTACAGGGTTTCACTAAGTTGAGTCTGGCCTTGAATTTACAATCCTCAGCTTCTGAGTCACTGGGATACAAAGTGTGCGGCACCACTTTACTACCTGGTCTTTACATACTGCTTTACTAAAATAATTTCTTAGTTAATAGAGGCAAGGCTGCTTTTTGTATACTTTTAAATTCCAACATAAGATTTTTGGACAAAGGAAGTCTATTTTAATGTTTTTTTGACTCTAACTGGCATTCCAAAATGAAGTGAAGAGCTCTTTTACTTCCCAGGGTTTCTTTTTTCCTCTAATTTAGCTAATAGTGCATTGATTTTATTTAAATATATATTTCAAGGGAGAGGGATGTGTGTGTGCCCTTAAGTATATTGAGGACTATATATATATATATATATATATATATATATACACATATATATGTATGAATGTATATATATATATATGTATATATATATATATATATAGTTGATTAGTATACACTCCTACCACCCTTCTTCCCCCTAAAAATTCACAGCCCAGAACCTCATATTATGACCATTTTGGGAAATATCATCTTTCCAGGTGTAATTAAGATGCAAGATGAAAATGAAGATGATGTCATGCTAGGGGCTGGAGTCATTGCTCAGTGGTTACGGCGCTTGCCTGACATTTTCAAGAACCCAGGTTCAAGCCCCAGTACCACATACACAGCTAAGTGTCAGAGCATCAAATAACAGATGAAAAACTAAGAAAATAAATTCTCTCTTTCTCTCTCTCACTGTTCCTCTCTCTCCAAAAAAAAAAAAAAGTGAAGTCATGCTGGATTAGAGTGGGACTTAAATCTAATCATTGATGTCCTAAGAGTACAGGATATGCAAATCTGCAGTATGCAGAAAGAATGATATATGAAGATGAAGACAGAGATTGGGACAACTGTCCTAGAGACCAAGGGACTGCAGGGCTTGTGTTCAACCATCAGAAACTATGAGACAGGCACACAACAGAGAAGGAACTCACCCTGCTGACACCTTATGTTGAAATTCTTGTCTCCAAAACCATGATACATTTATGCCATTTTAGGTCACTCAGTATGTGGTTACTTGTTATGGCAGCCCTGGAAAACTAATATGTATGCTAAAGTCTACCATAAATCAATATTAATTATACAAAAATATAGGAAAATGTTCAAATTCTTTTGAAAATATCACTGTGAACATCTAATGACATAATATATAATTACCATCATATTTAAGTACCAAGTTTGATACTCCAACAAGTTGGCTAGTAATAGCTATTTAATAAGCATCTAAAACTGCACAGAAGTGCTTTTTATTCCTAAGAATGAACTCAATTTGACATCTAAATTTAATCAAGAGTGACTTAAAAAAAAACTCTTA